>JAHWFO010018846.1:1986515-2014942 GCA_023313115.1 Rhysida immarginata
TCTTGTTGGCACGGCGCCTCTCCTCGGCGAACACAGCTGATGACATACGCCCGACGTCAGACGCCCTGAAGGGGCCGTCGGCAATCATATCAACCATGCGATCCATGGATGATATAGAAAAAAAAAGTTATTGGGAAGAGAAGAGAAAAGACCTCCCCCAGGAGACACCAGGGGGAGGCAAATGCACCACATAACACACTAGTGACTAGGATGGAGATGGAAAACTCATGCTGGCATCCTGGCCGATGGCTTGGTGAGCAGTAAAAATTTTTTCCAGTGTTGCCCAATTTAAGCTCTTGGAGCAACAATCCAATGGCTCATGGCTAGCACATGAAAACAATGGCAATGCATTCCTTGAAGCATAATCATGCAAATTGTGGAACAACACCAGAAACTAAATCAACAATTGATGAATCAAAGTGACATTGTTGGGTAAATCTTTAAGAAGACTTAAAAGAAAAAACATTTTATACAAATAATGGAACTTATATTATTAAATCCATAGCATTTGTTAATACTAAAATTATCACAATTCATAATATTTTGTCAGGATCCTGTTTCTCTAAATATGATGAAAAAGACTATGCTTTAAAATGCCTACATATAAATCATAAAAAAAAATATGATTGACTAATAATTAAAAAGAAAGGCCTATGAAAAAATTGTTTAAGAAAAAAAAACTTTCTTAGAAAGTTTGCCCAAAAACAATATAAATTGTCAGTATAAAATTTAATGAGGAAAAGCTTTGATTCAGAGCCAAAAAAAAAAATTAAATAATAAATTAACGATAAATAATATTGTTCTGGAAAACAACACTAAAAAAAAAATAAAATCCTACAACAAAAAAAAAATTAAACTCAAATATTAAATTGGCTAGGAATCAATAAAAGGTTGAGACAAAAAAATGTGATGTGAAAAATTTCATTTTGAGCATCACATACCTTAAAATTACCCCCCAAAAAAATTATATACTTGACAAAAGTATATTGGAAAAAAAAATGCCTAAATGATTTCTCAAGCAAAATTCCCTTTGAATAGCGAAATAAATCATTTTGAGCATGTTCATAAGAACATTATTTTCTTACAGGACATATAATCTTAAATCCGGCTAAGATATCAGTTCCCAAAATGCCGTCATATGGCCTATCATGAAGGTCATGCAAAAGAAACTCGTTTTCCCCAAGACTCACACCTTGAATACAGACTGATCCACGCCCTAATTTTGAAATATTAGTACAATCTCCACCAACCCCTTTAAGATAAAGGTTCTTGTTGATAACATTAAAGCCTGGTATTTGACCAGCAAGAGATTGATTTAGGAAAGAAACTTGCGATCCTGTATCAACTAGGAAACAGAAGCATTGTAGGTTAATCGAGATGTTTATCTTATATAAATTATCATCATCACATATAACAATAATATCATGTGTGTCATTTTGAGACACTCTAGATTTTTTATTCCATGAGAAACATTTTGGGGCAATATGACCTTGCAATCCACATTTATAGCAGACTACCTTAGGCTTCAAGGGCATTGAGCTAACTGACAACTTATTAATTGCTTCAGACAACTGGGAAACAGTTTCCAATCCAGATGAATGCTGTGTTATTGCTGGTTCAACTGAGGCAGACTGATCTACAATTGAAGCTGAAGATTCTAAGATTACCTTTCGCTCAAGTTCTTCATTTTCCAGGGCACACTGCAGAGCGCTCTCAAAAGATTTGGGTTTTGCTACCAAAAGAACTCTTTTATGAATCAGCAAAGTGCTATTAATAAACCTGGATCTTAAAAGATCATTTCTCTCCGCTTTAAAAGACGGATTTTGTTTAATAAATTTGTCCACTGCTAGAATTAATCTACTGGTAAAATCTTCAACAGACTCACGTCTTTTTTGGATGATATCGGACAAATCTCTAAAGACATCCTTTTCAATCTTAATTTTACAAAAAATTTGCAAGAATCTGTTTTGGAAGTCTGAATAGTTTTCAATATCATATAATTCAAATTCAGCAACTCTTTCAGCAGCTGTGCCTTTTAATTTTGACTTGAGAATGGCTAGTTTAATATCATCAGGCCATTTTACAACCAAAGCAATCTTATCCAACATAGCTAAAAAGGCAGAGACATTTAAACCATCATCATTGCCTGAAAAATATGGAAGAGCACCAGTGTAACCAGCAAGAACAGGAGCAGGTTCAATAGTGTCAGGCATAATGAAAAAGAGAGAGGGGAGAAAAAAAAATTCTTATAAATTACTATATTTTTAAGAAGATTTTAATACTGTCTACACAAATTGCATTACACACTCAACAGCCAATATAAAGTATCATCAAATAAAATATTTTAAGTCCTTATATTTTTTTTTTAATCAATAATCCGTAACTAGAACAAGATTTGTTCGGATCCTGGCACTAGGCACCAAATGTCACGACTATGGGGGTGTTACTGACTTATAATAACAAAACCGGCACCAATTATAACATTAATGAACATTAACAATATTTTGTTCACAGTACCAAATGCATTAAATATTAACTTTAAAAGACAAATCTATTTTAATCAAAAAAAAATTAAATTCCATCAAAGAAAGATTTATTTAAAATAATGTTAAGTGAAATTACTTAAGATGCTCTACAAGCACAAAGAAATTGAATTATTAAAGTGCCATATAGTGGATTTATGATTCAAACATCATTTGAATCAGACATTGCATTGTGTTTATTTTTTTTTTTAAACCAGAATCTTAAGTTAATTGAAAATTGGCTGAGTAAAGCTAAATAAGTGTGTCTACAATTTGAACAGAAACAGAGACATAGGATAAAAAAATAGTAAATATTCAAATTTTTAATAAACGAGAAAGTTTATAAGAATATCCCATTTTCTTTTAAAAGAACAATAAATTAGTTTCCCCAGAACAAAATTAAGAATTATAATGATATTACAAGTTATATAGAAAATATATCCCCATGCTTGAATCAAGCCAAGTTATCATAATAGTTCAAATGAAAGTAAGTATAGAATACACTAAGTCAGTGTATAAGCAAAAATAGTTTTAAAACCGATTGTGTGGCCAGCACAAAATAAAATTAAACATTAAACACCTAATGTTATGATGGCAAAGTGACATAACACCAGGTTATTCAGAAATTGTTATATAGATAACCAATAAGCTTTTAAATGACTCATGGATTGATTCAATCATAAAACAAACATAAGAGAAGTAACATAAGAGATACGAAAAAAAAAAATATAAAATGAGACTACTCAGCAATCGACTACATACAGGATGCAGACAAAACGGGACCAAGTTAAAATATTAAGCCCCCAAAAATTGCTAAAAGAAGAATTTCAAATTACATATTGGCCAAGACTGAAGATAGAAGAAAAAATGGGGAAAAAAAATTAACAATTAAATAAATTTAGAAAGGTTGAAGTGTCCAAATTAAAATTAACTAAGTCCCAGTAAGCATGATGCACAACAACAGTGTGGAGATTTACATATTTGAAACTTGATGAGAATGATATCCGGAGAAGAGATTGCCTGGGAAACAATCTGTATCACAGTTTATTGAAAAAAATGTCCATCTAAACAGAATTGATAGGTGAGGGTGAAAATTGAAAAGTTGCTTACATGTCCTGATATTGATGCAATATTTTTACTATGTTACTTCATTTGGTATGAAGATTAAACTATGGAAAACACACTGAAGTGTCGGTAAACACAAGATGGAAAACTCGCTGTTGGAACTGGAGCCGATGGTATGGCTCCAGAGGGGCACCCTTAGATCGTAAAACAGTCAGGGTGCCCAGGCGCACATGCAGTAGGAATACGGGCAGCCTTCAAGGGCTGCACCGCCTATATAAACGCCTCAAAAAGAGGCCCGTCTGCTCACCGGTGGGTCATCGATGTTGAGGGGAAAGATGAAGAGATACGAGATGTTGTTCGTATCCCCTCCAATGACCTTACAGAGACGCTGAGATGACGAATAGCGTCTCCGAAACGTAGCTGGGCCAAGCTGTGGCCACTCGAGCTGGAGGAAAGACCTAAGATGGAAGGCACCTCTCCTCCAGATGGCTGAGGCTGGCGGAGGCGCACCAGCAGATCGCTGCTGACGAGCCAGCCAAAGCTCTCTGTGCATGAAGGCGATGGAAGTGGCCAGGTCCAGCTTATAAGCAACACCGGTGGAGTAGTCCATCAGAAATCGCACTGACTGGATGGAGAAGGCAGTCAGATCAAAATGTGATGAAAGGCGATCCCAGATGGACTGTGCGAACGGGCACTCAAAGAACACATGGTCGATGGATTCAGGAGACCCACAAACCAAACAACAAGCAGAACCGACTACTCCCCACTGATGTAGACGTTGGAGAGTATAGAATCCATGGTGCAGCAGACGCCATTGAAAATTGAACACAGTCCTCTCGAAGGCGAAGGACTTGATGGCCTTCAAGATGGCTGACCATGGATATTCGGGGTGCCAGCGCACGATGTCAGAAGACGCACCCCGGTCGGCCTGCTGGAAGAACCAAGATAGACGTAGGCTCCCCCAGTCTTGTGGGTCTGCCTGACATAAATCAGAAACAAAAGTCGCTAGATCTCTCTGGATTCGGTTATAGAACCCAGGAGATCGTAGGTTGATAGTCACTGGCAGCGAAGTGGGAACTGGTAGCCCATTCACCTTGAAAAAGAAACGCAGGTGCAGGAACAGAAAATTGGCCCAGATGGGAGGGGGAAGAAGGAAGACCCGGATCAAGGCAGCCATTCTGGCCGCAATGAGGTAGTGCCGGATGTTAGGCAGGCCCAGGCCTCCTCCCTCGAAGGGGATATACAGCAGTTCCCGGCGAAGGGGATGGCGGGCTGCTGCATACCCCTAAATACAGTCTGCAATCGCACCATGCACCTTCTTCAAAAGCTGAGGAGATGGCAAGGTGAATAGGCATTTAGATGTCAATAGGAACAAGATGTGTGTCTTGATGAACCTCGCCTTGACAAACATCGAGGTGGAATAACGAAAGTTCTTGCCAAGGCGAGACAAACTCTTGTCAATGACGAGAGTCCATGTCGGGTAGAAAAGAGAAGACGTATCCCAGCACTGTAATTTGCTCACACGATGTTATTGGGAAGGTTTGAAGATAGTCCAGTGTCCACTTCCCAATAGCGATGCCTTTAGACTTGACGAGATTGATGGAACTTCCCGTCGAAGTGCTAAAGTGATCGAAAGATTCTTTATAGATGCCCAGGGAATACGCATCAGATGCAAATAACACTACATCATCAGCGTATGCCAGCGTACGGATGTTGATGGAAGCAGCTGGCAAATCGTACCACCGGACATCTGGGTGGTGATAAGGAAATTGTAATAATGGCTCCAAATAAAATATATATAAGAGGGGAGAGATGGGACACCCCTGCCTGACGCCTTTGGACAGTTTGAAGAAAGGCGAATTGGAGCCATTAATCGCCACGCATGACGTGGCAGAAGCATACAGTGCTGAGATAATCGTAGCAAATTTCCGAAGATGAAGATGGTGAAACACTCGGAAAAGAAACACGTGATTCACCTTGTCAAAGGCCTTTTCCTGGTCAAGACTTAGGACGGCAAGAGTCTGACGGCGCACACACGCTTCCTCCATAACACACTTCATGGTGATGATGTTGTCGGACATCCTTTGAGATGGAATGGAGCAGGATTGTCCCGGATCGAAGAACTCGTCGGCGAAGCATTTTAGCCGTTGCTGGAGCACGCCAGTGAAGACCTTATAATCTGTGTTGAGTAGAGTAATAGGCCTCCACTGGGTGACGAGTTCAGGATTCGGTACCTTGGGGAGTAAGATGATTCTCCCCGCGGTAAAGTCCGACGTGATGGAGGAAGGGTCCTTAAGAATGGAGTTGAAAACTTGCACCAGGAAAGGCCCAAGAAGTTTCCAAGTCGCATTGTAGAACGAATACGGGATGCCATCTAATCCAGGGCTGGACTGATGACGGCCATCCATCGACAGAAACTTCTTGACTTCATCTTCGGAATAGGGACGGGTAATTGATAGGTCAGCATCAGCAGTGAAAGGTCTAAGTGCCTCGATCCAATTCGTCGTGGCGTCGGATAGAAAGACTGGGTGGCCAAAAAATGATGAAAAATAGGGGTGAAAAGCCGACAAGATGTCATCGTCGGTTTCCAGTGTCCCATTCTCCACCACCAAACGATGGCACCTCTTGTTGGCGCGACGCCTCTCCTCAGCAAACACAGCTGACGACATATTCCGGACGTCAGACGCCCAGGACAGTTTGGCCCTGAGAGCTGCGCCAGCGGCCTTGCGGATCATTAGAGCATTGATCTCTCTCTTCAGCATAAGCCTCCTTTGGGATGGAACAGCGGAGGAGGCGCAGGATTTCTTGGAGCATGAGGAGGTGGCGCCGATTGCGTCTAGCAGCATCACACCCAATCTTTCTAAAGAAGCGACGGATCTTTAATTTTAATGAAAGCCACAAAGCTAACGACGGAGGCAGGTTGTGAAGGTGTCTTTCCACAATCCGAACGAACATTCCCTTGTATTTAACGATGTCAAGCAGAGAAACGTTCAGGAACCAGTTGTTCGAAGTAGTGCCTGCAGAGGAGGCAGGGAATGGAGGGTTCCAGGACCACTTGATGGCACTGTGGTCGGAAAACGAGCATGGAATAACCTCCATGGAACCAGGGGCACCAGCGAAAGTGGCGTCTACTAGAAAAAGGTCCAACCTCGAAGACACAGAGGGCCCTTGATGAAGAGTGCACCCACATTGGTTGGAATGGGAAGAAGACGACCACAGATCGAAAAGTGCATTCTGCTGGCACAGCTGGTAGACGTACCCAGACAAAAAGATGTTGTTCTCATCCGGATGGCAATTAAAGTCCCCAGCAACCACTGCAGGCAAGGACGAGCACAGGTAAAAGTCCAAGTCTTCAAAGAATGTCCTTTTCTCTGCTGATAAACACGGGGCGTACACATTAAGCAATCGGAATTTGAGACCAGATAGCAGGAGGTCCAAAGAAATTACCCTGCACTCACAGTCAAAGACGCAGTTCGACACCACAATGGAGGGGTTGAAGATGATGGTAGCAACCCCCTGTCCATGTGGCAAAGATGAGTTGATGAAGAACTGCGCAGATGGATATTGACTGCGAAGGCCAGGTAGGTTAGCAAGCTGTTGCGAAGCAGCAAGCTTTACCTCTTGAAGGAGGAGAATATCTGGCCTGTACAGGGCAACGAATGATGACAAAACCGATTGCTTGAAAGACGAACCAAGGGAATGAACGTTTAGGGAAAAGACCTTCACTGCGAATTTAGGCTGACGGGGGCTGACCTGTATCTGAAGGAGTCTTGAGCCTCACGGATGACGGAGGAGGCTCAGATATCTTCCGTCTAGGGGAGCGAGCACGTCCCGAAGAGGAAGAGGGGCTGCGATGATGATGGTCTACGCAGCTGTCTCGTTCAGATGAAGAGGACATAGGAATCCCGTCCCTTGGTAGAGGACGAGGCGCTGTTGCTCTGCTCGGCTCAGTTGACTTGGCCGGTGAAGTCATCTTTCCTGGTTGCTGGAACGACATTCCTTGAGGTGATGGCGTTGGGGCTGCTGATAGGGCATCTGACCTCTCCTGGCACTGGTGGAACTTGTGCACGGTCTTGTGGCAGAAATCACATTTCCGAAGGAGAGGACAGTCTTTTCGAACATGAGAAGTCTTTTTGCAGTACCAGCAGCACTGCCTCTGGCCCTTGTAAGACACGGAGACGTTAATTCCGCGCATCACAAGGTTCGAAGCTCCATGGAGCTCCATGGAGCATTCATGGAGCTCCATGAAGACTACGATGTCGCCCGTCATCTGAAGAGGAGAATCTGGGTGCAGGGGGTACGAAATCCTACGTACTACCCCATAGTCTGACATGTAGTCTCGGAGATATTTCTCAGCCATCAGTGGCGATGCGCCCCGGACAAGAACTGGAACATATCCGGGTTCGGCGTAACTCAGGTGGACGGTGGTTTGTCCACCTTGATAAAGTCTGCATCGACAATTCGGTCTGCTACTTCTTGTTGCCTGCAGAGCATCTTCGATTCTGTCGAAGAAAGCCTCTGCAGAACAGTCACAGCGGGGTGACCCGACGGGAGAACCGGAGGTATACGCGTTTTAGCATATAGCTCCTTCATTAACATGCCAACGGCGAAGGGGCCGTCGGCAATCATATCAACCATGCGATCCATGGATGATATAGAAAAAAAAAGTTATTGGGAAGAGAAGAGAAAAGACCTCCCCCAGGAGACACCAGGGGGAGGCAAATGCACCACATAACACACTAGTGACTAGGATGGAGATGGAAAACTCATGCTGGCATCCTGGCCGATGGCTTGGTGAGCAGTAAAAATTTTTTCCAGTGTTGCCCAATTTAAGCTCTTGGAGCAACAATCCAATGGCTCATGGCTAGCACATGAAAACAATGGCAATGCATTCCTTGAAGCATAATCATGCAAATTGTGGAACAACACCAGAAACTAAATTAACAATTGATGAATCAAAGTGACATTGTTGGGTAAATCTTTAAGAAGACTTAAAAGAAAAAACATTTTATACAAATAATGGAACTTATATTATTAAATCCATAGCATTTGTTAATACTAAAATTATCACAATTCATAATATTTTGTCAGGATCCTGTTTCTCTAAATATGATGAAAAAGACTATGCTTTAAAATGCCTACATATAAATCATAAAAAAAAATGATTGACTAATAATTAAAAAGAAAGGCCTTTGAAAAAATTGTTTAAGAAAAAAAAACTTTCTTAGAAAGTTTGCCCAAAAACAATATAAATTGTCAGTATAAAATTTAATGAGGAAAAGCTTTGATTCAGAGCCAAAAAAAAATTAAATAATAAATTAACGATAAATAATATTGCTCTGGAAAACAACACTAAAAAAAAATAAAATCCTACAACATAAAAAAAAAATAAACTCAAATATTAAATTGGCTAGGAATCAATAAAAGGTTGAGACAAAAAAATGTGATGTGAAAAATTTCATTTTGAGCATCACAATCTAAATAGTTCTTATCTAGTGTTTCATTCAATTTAATCAATACCTCACCTGCTCTTGACTCCTCTTGGGGAATCAAACAGCTACAAAGTGTAAAGACTTTGCTTCCCACTTGTAAAACAACCATTTGACAATACGCTTCCACAAGAATACAGGATTCTAATAACACATAGGAACTTCTTGGTACTAAGATAAGCATACCACTATTTCGATGTGTGGCTTTATTCAACGTAATCTCATAATCATTTTCATATACTTTCAACCAATCAGGGATTTAGGTAGAAAACAAACCAATTTCATAAATCACCTGAGGATCCTTTCGTATTTTATCGTACAAAAAATTCTTATTTACATAAGAGTTTAACCCCCTTACGTTCCATGAGTATCTTTAAGATAGCCATTTTATAAATAAGAAAAAAAATTTTCCCTTTTATCCCTTTTTTCTTTATTTATTCTTTTTTTATTTTTATTCTTTCCCTTTATCACTAGTTCCTCCTTTAGAACTTAATCTCTATTTTCTTGGTTTTTCCATTTTCTCGACTGCATTTTTTATAATCTCTCGTGTTCCTTCTGAAATTGTTCTTTCTCCTAACATACTATTTCTTACATTAATAAAGTCTTCCACTTTATAGTTATACCGATTCACCATTAAACTCAATCCAACTTTTCTATCCTTTGCCTCTTTGATCATAAGGATAAATTCTTCCTCCAACCTCTCTCTAACACTCGGGTCAACCGTACTCTCAATACTTTTTGCCTCTTTGGGCAACCTTGAGAGCACAGGACTCACACTTTCTTTATTTTTTCTTCTTGGTCTTCATTCATATCTTGGTTCACATTGAGTTCACTACTTAACTCATCACTTCCCTGACTAATCTCTAATACTCTCTCAACTACTTTTTTTTCTGTTCGTGAACTCTCTCAGAATCATTTACTTCCATATCGTCGAGACTTCCATTTTTCGTCTAATCTCATTCTTTTATTATTTTTATTTATTACATTATTTCCTTCAACATTAACTATATTATCTTCCAAACCATCTTCACCTTTATTACCTTCCTCCCTCCTATATTCTTCATCACAAAATTCACAATCTTTGATCAAGTGGTCTGGACTGCCACATCTATAGCATGTCTTTTTTGCCTTAACGAGTTTAATGGTACATTTGAAATCTCCAACTGGTATAGTAATATATTCAGGAACATTTATATCTGGCTTTTGGACAACATAAACAAATCATTGGAATGTTAGGATATTTTTAGAACCTCTAATGTAAATAGGGAAAACTCTTGATTTCAAAACAAAATACTTTTTAACTCGTTAATCAGATCCAAAGGAGGAACCGACGGTAACACTCCTTGTAGAAGTATCTTTTCTGTCCCATATACAAACTTCTCCGCTTTAACTTCCTGCCCTTTTATAAATAAAGGGCTCAATATCACTTTCAGTAACGCTTCTCTCCCTGATAGGTAGACATGGGTAAAAAAAACATCCAGTCTACCTATTGCCCGAATGGCATTACCACCACATAATGCGGTGATCTTTTCCATGTAATCCTGTATACGGGATTGTTCTACCGATTTTAAATTCACTCTATTGTCTTCAAAACCAGCAATTATTTCAGCTGATGTTGCATTGTTGGCATTATTACTCTGAAGCACTTGGTTATAATTCATCTCTCAATAAATATAAACAAGAACTTCCTCATAAATACATAAAAGATCCATCTCCCTCATTATACAAAACTTAAGCAAGCTTAAACAAAAATGAAAATTAATTACATAACCAAAAAAGAAACAATTAAAATAGAACGTTCTTTAAATCCTATTTTACCTTACAATTATTATTTTAGTTACAAAGCAAATTCACATATAGAGATCAATTTCCAAGACTCCCTTTACTATCAATTTAAAACCATTTATCTATTTCACAAAAAAAACCTGATAGGGATGGTCTTTCCTAATAAAACACTTAAACAATAGTCTAAACAGCCCCTCAGAAGTCCAATATTTTCTAAAAAAGCAAAAGAAACATCAAAATTCGATCTTTACATTCACTTCCTGTTCAACAGGAAGTAGATCTCAGAGCTCACTGCCCAGGCCAAAAATGGCCCAAACAAAAAACCAGAGCACTAACACTCAAAAATTCATTCATATACATTGTAATGCTTTACTTACACATTAAACATATTCATTCCTGGGAAAACAATACAAAAACCCAAAAACAGACAAACTCTTGATGGAGCAAAAAAAGGCATCCTCCATCCGAACTTGCAGAAGGATCATTATTGTAAGATTAATTTTAAAACTCGCAACGAGTCGCACGTCCGTACTCGAACCCGTAGACCGCTTCTGACAGTCATGGTAAAGCGGGCTAACAGTGGGTGCGTACTGCGTAGCAGTTTATCCACTAAACCCTGAAGACCAGGCAATGAATTTGGGATGGTACGAACAGAACGGCAATGCCAAGTGGCAGCCACTGGAACCATAAAAAGCCGAAGGGCTCTGGTAAGGCTTGGTTGCCGACAGCTACGTTGGCCATTGTCTCTGGGTTGGCATGGGTTTGCGTGACGGCTCTTGAGCCGGCTGCTCTTCCTAGATTTCGTTAATCTTTAAACACGGGTACTGTTTGTTCTGGCCATGCACGCGAAAGCGTGCAGGGACGACTGCCAGTTTTCCCATAGCGTGAGTGTTCCCTCCTAGCGACTGATGCAGAGGTACCGTCTTGTTACTTGTCTGTGGGAAAAGGTGGACAAAGGGCTTTCGCTGTAGATTCTGAAAGCTACTTCTGTCTTCACCGCGAGATTTTCACGTTTGGTGGGACAGTCACGGGGCTATGCCCTACTGGTCGCTCGAAATTGGCACAGCGAAGCAGCTCGCCTTGAAGGGTTACTGCCTTGGGTGCCAGACAGTAGGGAGAGAGGTTTAAAGATCTTCAGTTGCAGTTCTGCAAAATATGCAGAAGCCAGAGTGTGGCCGCCACAAACGGAAGTGCGACTGCTGCTATCCCATCCAGTTTTAACAAGCGCCTAGTGTCTATGAAGGCTGAGGAAAAGCGTGTAGTGGAGGTCTGTGGGACGCAGTCGTTACCTTCCTTGGCCCTGCACGCAAAGCACTTCGGGCACTTTGATTTGTTCTGCGCGGAAGCACAGCGATAGGGCCGCCCGGCACCCTGTCTCAAACCTCGGTTAAATATTTTGTCCGCTAACCGAGAGGATTCCCATGGCCGGTTGGAATCCGGCTAGACCAGAATCTAGGTCGTTTGAGGGACCATGTTGGCTTGTAGATGCATCTACGGCAATGGGCTGCTCGTGAACGAAAGATACTATTTTTGTTTAATACATCTCCGAGCGGTGGATCACTCGGCTCGTGGGTCGATGAAGAACGCAGCCACTGCGTGAAGTTATGTGAATTGCAGGACACATTGAACATCGACATTTCGAACGCACATTGCGGCCCTGGGTTTCTCCCGGGGCCACGCCTGTCTGAGGGTCGGTAAATTTGTACTCGCGGCTCTGACATGTAAGCCAGGAAGACCCTGTGACTCGTTGGAGAACGTCTTTCCTCACTGAGGAAGAGATGCCTCCAGCTAGATATATATTGAAGGTGCAAAGCCTGAAAATTGGTGGCTGGCTCGTGGACAGAGTGTGTTTGAATGCCGCGGAAAAGTAGAGGATGGCAGGGCTCCAGAGAGAGCGCTTCGGCCTGACTCTTAGTCCGTCTGCGGTCCTCTTGTCATCTCTTTGCTTCTTGAGCTCCCATCCGCGCACTGCGTTGTGGTTTTTCCATGACGTTGTGCGTTCTGAAGGGCGTGGTGCTTTGGTCTGAATCAAGGCAAGGGGAACGGAGGCAGGCTGTTGTGTCCATGCCATCACTAGAAATCAACTCGACGAGATAACCCGCTGAATGTAAGCATATAAGTAAGCGGAGGAAAAGAAACTAACGAGGATTCCCCTAGTAATAGCGAGTGAACGGGGAAGAGGGCAGCGCCGAAGCCCTCGTCTCTATCGGACGACGGGCAATGTGGTGTTTGGGAGGAGCTTCTCCCGGCAGATCGTGGAAGCCTAATTCCCACTGACCGGGGTCACTGCCGATGGCGGGTGCAAAGCCCGTTTGGCTTCTCGTTGTGTCTGCTGGACGGCTCTCTCCCTGGAGTCAGGTTGCTTGGGAGTGCAGCCCTAAGTGGGTGGTAAACTCCACCTAAGGCTAAATACTTCGACGAGATCGATAGCAAACTAGTACCGTCAGGGAAATTTGCAAAGAACTTTGAAGAGACAGTTCAAGAATACGTGAAACCGCTTGGAGGCCAATGGGTGGGCCGTCGAAGGTCGAACGGGGGGATTCAACCCGTCCGCAGATTCTCGCGCGTCACGGATGGTGGGGTTTGGACTGGAGTGTTCGCCCTTCTGCTCCTCCCGTCGAACGGATCTGTAAGTGACCGGTCCATGGTGCAAGCCCAGCAGCGACAGCGGGCGAGCGCACTGCCCTCTCAGTAGGATGCCGCGACCGGTCGGGTTGCCCGTAAAAAGGTGGTCTTGCAGCAGGACAACGGCGGGTATCCGTTGCCGACGAGCTTTTTCCTCTTGGGGAAAACGTCGGTTGGAGTTACAGCCAGTCCCTGCTTTTTGGCCGCTTCTCGACCGAGGCCTCACTGGAAAGTCCACCCGATACGCGATAAGTCCACCCGGAAAGTCTGGCAGTCAGCTGTCCAGTTGGCTCACTGGTGGTCGGGCGTTGTTGCTCCCGTGGTGGCGCTTGCAGTCGGCGGCGAGTAGGTCGGTCGCCCACCAGATCAGTCTTGAAACATGGACCAAGGAGTCTAACACGTGCGCGAATCACAGGGTTACTCTCAAAGCATTATGAAACCCTAAGGCGCAATGAAAGTGAAGGTCAGGCTTCGCATTGACCGAGGCAGGATCCGTCCGGGTGAGCGAAGCTCTTCTTCCTTTTGCGGGTGCAATCCCCGCGGGGGAGCTCGGCGGTGCACTGCCGGCCCATCTCAGCCGCTCATGTCGGCGAGGTGGAGCCAGAGTGCACACTTTTGGACTCGAAAGATGGTTAACTATACTCGGGCAGGACAAAGCCAGAGGAAACTCTGGTGGAGCTCCCTAGCGCTTCTGACATGCAAATCGATCGTCGGACCAGAGTATAGGGGCAAAAGACTAATCGAACCTTCCAGTAGCTGGTTCCCTCCGAAGTTTCCCTCAGGATAGCTGGTGCTCGGTGAGGAACGCAGTCTCATCCGGTTAAGCGACTGATTAAAGGCCTTGGGGCCGAAACGACCTCAACCTATTATCAAACTTTCAATGGGTGAGAAGTCCGGCTTGCTCGACTGAAGCCCGGACCTCACAAAAAACTTTATGAACGACAGGTTGGGGAGGGTTCGCGCCCTCTCCGGCCTGCTCGGTAGAAGGATGCGAGTGCCCAGTGGGCCATTTTTGGTAAGCAGATCTGGCACTGTGGGATGAACCAAACGCTGGGTTACGGCACCCGATGCGGACTCTCAATGTGGCCATGGAAGTCGGAATCCGCAGCAGGTCTCCAAGGTGAACAGCCTGTAGTCGATAGAACAATGTAGGTAAGGGAAGTCGCCAAGCCAGATCCGTAACTTCTGGACAAGGATTGGTTCTGAGGGCTGGGGGCTTTCGAGTATTGCATCTGCTCGCTCGTTGTATGCCACGTCTTCTCTTTGCGGGGAAAGTGTGTTGGTGTCTTGTGCGTCACTGTTTCATTTTGTCTCGGCAGCGCCAGAAGGACGAGCCTGGACCAGCGTCGGGGCCTTTCCGTGGAATACCTCAGCTGCGTGGCGGGGGTCCTCTCCTTCCCATCAAGGGGCGAGACCCCATGCACTTCGTCCGACACCCAACAGCCGACTCAGAACTGGCACGGAACAGGGGAATCCGACTGTCTAATTAAAACAAAGCATTGCGATGGCTGTAGGCCGGTGTTGACGCAATGTGATTTCTGCCCAGTGCTTTGAATGTCAAAGTGAAGAAATTCATTAAAGCACGGGTAAACGGCCGGAGTTACTATGACTCTCTTAATAGTTTCGCACGACGATCACAGGCAAAAGTTTGCATACCGCCCGTAGCATTCTCAGGCCAAAACCTAACAATCGTCCTTCTCTAATTTATTCCAAATCTAGAGATGGTTTATAGGCGACTAACCACTAACTAAAAAGTACTGACCATCTAAGCTTTGGGTTAACATCACCCATTGTTACGTCGTCTAATGGCTACCTCATTATCTAGTCATCTATCCTGACTTGTTCCATCTGTAGTTGGGCGCTGCCGCATGTAACTGGGCTCATAGCCTATGTTAATGTGGACCATAATATGCAGGTCAATTTTAAATGCATTATATGCGCCAATGAATACTCAAAATGAAACAGCATGAGCTCGCATGCCAGCAAGTGTCGCAAAGCGCACGAGAAAGGCAATATCTCTAATACCTGCGATCAGTGCGGGCGATTATTCAACTCCGTGGCTGCCCGCACAAGGCATAAGAGGTGTGACCACGCCGGAGTTCCCGATGAGGCCGAAGCCCGTGGCCGCTGGACAAAATCTAAACTCTATACGCTGGCTCACCTCGAGGCCTCCTTCCCCCCTGATATCCTTCATATAAATGAACGATTGAGTCAATCTTTTCAGAGGCGGACTCTGAACGCCATCCGTCGCATTCGGACTCGTCCAGACTATCGGGCTTATGTGGCGGATGAGAGAGCCCTCAGGGGTAATGTACCCCCGGACCTGAGTGTTATTCTTAGGGACTGGGATAGTGCATTGCCTTCTGGGGAAGCTAGCCAGCAGTTGGTTCATGCCGAATCCGCGGAAGTTACTTTAACGGTTGACGGCATGGACGCACTGCTTTCAGAAGCAGGAGCCACGGTTGACCGGAATACTCTAGCCGAAGATCTAGCGTCCGGGCCGGTCGAATTTTCTGTCATTGTAGCTTTTATTCGTAATTACGTTTCAGACTATATGACAGATCGGCCGATCCAAGGCTGTCAGTCCCCTTGGATCCAATCTCTTCCCAGCACAATCGATCGGTGCGTAAGAGGGAGAGATATAAGCGACACCAACAGCTTTACGCTATAGGTCCGCGCATCTGCTGTGATGCCCTTTTGAAGGACTCTGATACGGAGGCAGGATCTCTGTCTTTGATGGACATTCATAAGACCTTCGATCCGGTCTTCACTGGGCAACACTCGCAATCTCCACGCAGGGTAGGAGGCGCGATTTGCGACAGCCCCCTCCAGATAAACCTAGAGCCGCCAACCACCGTTGTGATCTTGACTGTTGTAAAGGCAGCGAGGCAGAACTCTGCGCCTGACTGATTAATGGTGCAGGACCTTCGGGGAATTCCTGTTTTACTCCTAACTGCGATCTATGCTAATTGGTTTGCTTTTAGGAAGATTCCAGATGAGATGAAGCGGTCGCATACTGTCTTCATCAATGACACCTGGGAACCTCCGGCCAATTACGATCTCATACGTGTTGTACTGCCTTCAGTCTGAAATCCCCCACCATCCCCTCCAAGCAGGATTTTCAGAGGATAGAAGCATCTCGAGCAACATGCTCATCCTCCAGGGTCTGATGCGACATTGTCGCCGTGCGCATTGTCCCTTTTAAGCCTGCTCGCTGGACATTGCTAAGGCCTTTGACAGCCTCTCTCACGAGGCGCTTCTTTGGTCGTTGGAGGATCACTGCATTCCCGCGCACTACGTCCATCTCGTGCGCGATTTGTATGACCATTCCACCACGGTCTACAGTTAGAACGGCCGTTCGGATGGTATTGAAATCCCGATTCTTTGCGGGATTAACCAGGGAGACCCCTCGTCACCGTTTCTTGTATGACCCTTGTCCACTTAATGTTGGACCCTTTATTAGCCAAATTGAACATCAATGATGCCGGGCTGGAGGTTATATCCGATACCTCAGTTTCATCGATGGCTTACGCTGATGATCTTTTACTCTTATCCAGCGATAGTCTGGGGCTACGGTTGTTGGTCGATTCCGCCGAGTGTTACCTCTTTTGCCAAGGTTTGGTTCTAAATCGTTCCAAGACCAGGTACCTCGGGTGGGGTTAAGACTTGTCAGCCTCGTTCTTGCGAGGATCCCTGATTGTTCTGGGAAGATTTGGGAGGAAAGTGATATGAATGGTAGCCAATGACTTGAACCCCAGCCAAAGGGTATTACTAAAACTATAATAATAGTAAACCGCCTTTTTCAAGGCGATTCCATCACTAACCTGTTTGACGCTAATCCAGCTCCCACAGGTTGAGCTTGTACATCGAAG
Source organism: Rhysida immarginata (assembly GCA_023313115.1). Taxonomy (NCBI): domain Eukaryota; kingdom Metazoa; phylum Arthropoda; class Chilopoda; order Scolopendromorpha; family Scolopendridae; genus Rhysida; species Rhysida immarginata. The sequence continues at coordinate 2,003,874 of JAHWFO010018846.1, forward strand.
CCCCTGTGGTAGCGAAATTGTTTGAGCCCTCCGCCGATCGTTACTGTTACCCCCCTGTTTTCCCTTAATTCTAAAAGTATTAAGGTAACTAAGTAGACCCTAGCCAAATGCCTCGTCATCTAATTAGTGACGTGCATGAATGGATTGACGAGATTCCCACTGTCCCTATCTACTATCTAGCGAAACCACAGCCAAGGGAACGGGCTTGGCAGAATCAGCGGGGAAACAAGACCCTGTTGAGCTTGACTCTAGTCTGGCTCTGTGAAGAGACACGGAGGGTGTAGCATAAGTGGGAGACTGCGTTCCTCCCCAAGGAGGGGCGTCTGTCGCCGTTGAAATACCACTACTTTCGTTGTTTCTTTGCTTACTAGGTGAGGCGGGAACCCGAGCTTCGAGCTCGGGCTCCTAAAGCCAAGCACGGAAGAGGCGGCACGATGCCTCCAACAGAGGAGTCGGCTGCTCCTTCCGTGTGACCCGCTCCAAAGACACTGTCAGGCGGGACGGAAACCCTGGGATGGTACATCTGTCAAAGAGTCCTAAGGCGAGCTGAGCGAGGACGGAAACCTCGCGTAGAGCAAAAGGGTAAATGCTTGCTTGATCCCGATTTTCAGTACGAATAGGGACCGCAAAAGCGTGGCCTGTCAATCCTTTTTGATTTTAAGAGTTTTAAGCAAGAGGTGTCAGAAAAGTTACCGCAGGGATAACTGACTTGTGGCAGCCAAGCGTTCATAGCGACGTTACTTTTTGATCCTTCGATATCGGCTCTTCCTATCATTGCGAAGCAGAATTCCCCAAGCGTTGAATTGTTCACCCACTAACAGGAAACGTGAGATAGGTTTAGACCGTCATGAGACAGGTTAGTTTTACCCTACTGATAACCGGTCGTTGCGATACTAATCCTGCTCAGTTCGAGAGGAACCGCAGGTTCGGACACTTGGCACGTGTGCCTAGTCGAGCGGCCAGTGGTGCGAAGCTACCATCCGCGGGATTATGACTGAACGCCTCTAAGTCAGAATCCCATCTAGCTGCGGCAATGATACCGTAAGCGCGTCGAGCCGAGGGAGGTAGTGCGGGGCAAGATAGGGGAGTGAATCCCTGGCCCGCTGCCGATGTTCACCGCTGCAAACGGCCGAATTCAATTTCCCACGTGGTTTAGTCGTTTATACACCCGGGGTCGATCCCGTGCGCTCGAAGCGGAAGCGCCAAATCGTCTGCAGACGACCTAGGTACCGGTCGGGGTGTTGTACTTAGTAGAGCAGCGACCACACTGCAATCTATTGAGACTCTGCCTTCGACTGGGGGATTTGTCCTTAATGGACAGACGTGTCCCCCCAAAAAAAATCCATGGCGAGTGCCGTCTAGCTCTGACCGTGCCGGATGGGCTCACTGTGCTTATATACATTTTTTTCTCGTAGCCTTGATCTGTGTTTCCCCCCGGGGGAGTTTGAACGACGGACGAGCCGTTTGTTACCCTACTTTAAAACCTCTTGTCTGCCCTGGCGGCAGGGGTTTTGTTTCCCGGCTTCGGCTGGGAAACCATAAAGACCATGATTCTAGAGTGGAGCCCCATGCAGCACGTCCTTTGCTGGCCTGCGGTTTCTTGGCAGTTTCGTTGGCGGCTGGGTTAATGGAAGCCTGTCTTAGGGTCTCTTTTGTTTTCCCTCTCTCTGAGGGAGTGACAGCGAGACACTCATGCTTCGAACCGGGGAGACCTTTTGTCCTGCTTGCTCGCCTCGGCGAGGACGGAGGGAGGACGGAATGCCTCTAAGTCCTCCTCTTTCCCTCCTGGGTGGCGGCGGTGCGTGCCCCGGGAAGGAAGTACACTCACAGCGCTGTGACCTCTGCCGTAGTTGGAGGATGGGAGGCCAGTGGACACACCGTCTGGCGTTGATTCGCATGGCTTTTTCCCATTCTCCCGAACCGTTCCCATTTCCCGGGAGTTTGAGTCGTTTATGCATCCGGGGTTACGCCATGGTCTTCGTGACCGCGAGCATTCGAAGTTGGTTGGTGCACCTGTTCCGTCTTTGGACGTCTCCGGCCTTCCCTTTAGCGTCCCTGAAAACCAGATTCCATCGATGACCCTTTGTGCGTGACCCTACATATGAGCGCATGTCAGCTAGTGGGAATCGCACTGCCTGCCTGTCCATTTTCTCTTATCCAACCCATTGAATCCTGACCGTTTCCTCAGTTTTCAAGTGCGAGTTGGCGGGGAAGCTGAATAAGCTCCTAGCCCGAGGCCGGGGTTACTTAACACCTTGTTAACCCTGGTGTTCATCGTGCTGGTTCGCCGAACTGCAGCGGGCCGATGAAGGTCGGGTTACGATTTGTTACAAAGAGATGACTTTAATCTACTGATACAAACTAAAAAGAAAGGTCGTAATTCCCACTTGAGGACCGCTGCGGTGTGTTCCAGTGTAAATCGAGAGAAATTCTGAAACAAGAACTAGTGTGCTAAAATGTCTGAAATAGCGAAAACAAACCTAAAATGCCCCGTCGAGGGTTGCGAATGGAGGTCGAGATATTATGAACACGCGAATCAGCATCTTGTTCGAGCGCATAAGATTCACTCCCCCAAGCACTGAAGGCGGCTTATCGTTGAACGGAAAAAGGAACTGATGTGTTTAGGCCAGAGAGTCTTGGACGAACATTTATTACATTTGCCGGCAAAGGATCCTGAAAGTACGGCTGAAGGGCCGCCGGAAACGTCACCAACGTTAAATAATTTGGCATGTTCCGATGAGAGTCGAAGCTCATCTGAGGACGATGACAGTGAAAGCTCGTCTGAAGAAATTGTCCAACCTAGACGCGCATCGGGATCGGCTATTCCTTCCTTGCCGTCACCGTCCCTTTCCAAGACACTGCGAAGTGGGAAGCTCCTTTGACTGAGTAAGGCCGAAGAACGTTTCTTTGACTTGTACTCTGAACACATTGAAGATACAAGCAAGTATTAGAAGGCAAAAATTGGCTTGGCCAGAAGTATTATTGGATTTATTTATGAGAAGGCAGGGCAGAAAATCTAATGCACTCGAGGTGGACCTACCAACTGGGCCCCCCTATTTGACATACACTCGGTCGAAGACGGTGTCAAGTTGTTTGAGGATGAACGGAAGATTCGCCCGCAGACGGTGAAGAAGTATATAACTGCTTTCATGGAGTGCTTGGCCGCCCAGCTACAGAGGAATGAGGGGCTGTCAGACCTGAATTTCCGCTTAAAAATCGAGCAGCTAATGGAATGTTTAAAACTGAGGGGCCGAACCTCCGTTCACCGGGGGCGAGATAAGATGCAAGATCGTCTTTATCAGACCATCAGTGGAGAGTTTGACGAGGAGAAAGCAATACATGCCATTACTGCGGCAATGAGAAGCCCGGAAGTGGCGACCACTGTGCGTAGCCTGTTGTCGAAAGAGATCCTGAGACCGAAAGAGCGGAACTATCTCGTTGGCTTCTGTGCCGCGTGCGTAACACTCGTTCAGGGCAAAAGACTTGACGTCCTATGCAATTTACCCATTCAAGAGTACCAAATGGCAAGAACAGTGATTGGAAGGAGAGTTGCACTCGTTCAGCATCACAAAACCGAAAAGCAGGGAGCCAGTACGATTGTGATGGAGGGATTACTTGGTGACGTACTGGAATGGTTTCACCAGAAAGGAGTCACACGGAAGCCGCCCAAGGGCGACCGCTGAAACGGACCGATCGGCAGCTGCTGTTGCTTCAGGCGAGGCACGGGCTACCAGTGCTGCTCGAAGAATCCTGAACTCGCTAAGCCTCCTGTCTGGTTTGCCAGGGTCCTTCATCCACCGGTACCTGAATCACTTCCCATCAACTGCCACCCAGCATTACCGAGCTGGAAACGCAAGTTTCTATCAAAGTGCTTGCTGTAAGGTTAGCCGATTTTTGGACATATCTCCGGTGGAGGACGTGGGTCGTTCTGACGGAGCTTCCACCCTAAGTGTTGGGGAAGAGACTTCGGCGGACGAACAACCAGACTCGGATGATAGCGCTTTCTAACATATTTTTGTTAAATAAATAATATTATATAAATAAAATATATGTAAACTAACACTTGTCCATTTTCTTACCATATAACAGGTTAACAAACCTACAGTGGAAATCTCTATTTTAAAAATCTATGTCCATATGCACTAGAAACGTGCTCACCATGGCCCACCCTGCCCGCCGCCTCTTACTGCGGCATGTTTCTGTGGTTTCTGTAGTTGGAAACGGGCGACCCATAGTACGGTGCGAATTGAAACCGAAGTCCGAATGGGCTTACTACGGCCCCGCCTCAGAGGGTAATGGGCATCCCGTAGCACGCTGGTGCGTCTCATAGCACAATGGTGCTGGGCGTGGCCCCAATCTGGGCGCCTCAGAGCACTAGGCTCTCTGGGGCATGGGTTGAGCGACGTACGTGGACTGAAACAGCCATGTGGGGTGTGTGCATGGAACCACACATCGGTGTACGTATAACGCCGCCGAGTCTCCGAATACGCAAATATTTATACCACCAGAGACATTCGTTGTTAAGTTGCTTTAGTCGGGAATCCACCATATAAAGCATCGCATCGGGGAACATAGAGATTTCATCTATAAACAAAAATTCTATGTGTTGCCATTGTTGCCGCATCAATCGCAAGTAATTACCAGTAAGAATAGGCATCTGGACTATTCTAGCACATTTTTGTACAGGCAATTTTAGTGTAGAATGCATAGGACACTGAACGACCAATTTATTAGAGACACCCCGCTAATAGCGTGTTGCGCCTCCTTTAGCGGCGAGAACTGCCTGAATACGTGCTGGCATGTATTCAACAAGGTGTTGAAACCGTTGCGGAGGAATAGCAGCCCAGGCTGACAATACAGCGTCCCGTAATTGGCGCAGGTTGGACGGTTGTCACCTGGCAGTGGAAACGATTTATGTAAACGATTAATTACAGAAATAAAGGGATACGGGAATTTGGAAATAAAAAATTTAATAACGAAAATCACTACAGCTCGTAGTATCAATAAAACTATAAATTAAACATTTCATTTAATTGTAGCACACAAGAAATTCCCTTGCTGACACTTACAATGTGGCAGCGAACGATAACGAATCTTTCTTAACACACATAGCACAAATTTATATTCACCGCTTAGGGTGCTTCTAAAAACTCTCGAGCGCTCATTTTCAATCACGTGATCGTTTACCCCTGATCGCGCCCGCTCTATTCACCCGCTCATGAAGTTTTTTGACAGCGCCAAGGGCAACGAGATAACAGCTCGGTCAGTAAATAAGAGGTAACTGCCACAGAAGCTCGTTACGCTTTCAAACTTTCTGTTTTAAGCGTAATTATTTATTTTTATTGTCCATTATTATAATCTGATGGGGATTTATTAGATTTCAATGCATTTTATTCTTTTATGACAATAAATACGAGAGTGTTAAAAAATCTACGTACGAGAGTGCACGTACGATAAAACGAAACTTTAAAGAAAATTCGAAACCTAAGAGAACAATTAAAAAATTAAAATATATAAAACAATCTTCGCTTTTATCTGCAGCTCCTTCGCCCTTGCCGAATATCTTGACCTGTTCTGTGCCTTCAGATTCATTGCAAAACTATAAACCGCATTGGAAACGGACTTCGAGGTGGGATATGCTTTCATTGTCGGCCATTATTGCGAAAGTAATGAAAGCGAAAGTAGTGAAAGTGAGCGAGGCAACGCGAAGTGATCAGGATGGAAATAAGATCACTTTGATCCTGAGCGTTCCCAACACGACGATGAGATCGGGGAGTTTTTAGAGGCGCTAGTGACGAGCGCTCTGTCATTTTTAGATGCAGTGCTCGCGTTGATCATGAACGTTTACGCTCGATCGCAACTGGAGAGAGTTTTTAGAAGCAGCCTTAATAGAAATATGCTTCTGCACAACACTTGTTAACACCAAATCCTGACTTTAAGATTAATGCGCCAATGGCAGACCACAACAGCTTTTAAAAAAAACACTTCACACACATTTGTGGCCAAATTTGCATTGCACTAAATTAATACTTAGTCGGCAATAGGACACTTGAAACTAGGCACTTTTACTTTGTATAAGCACGCAATTATTTTTAATCATAGCACTTTAAATGATATGTCACACTCATTTATCTAGGAGCGGGGCAAGCCAATTTAAAACACGTTGAGTTATGGAGATCCGCCAAAGAAAGCAAAGACACAGCTTAATGTCTTTTTAGTCAATTCAAGATGCGCTGATAAATCTCGGCGAATTCCAGTCCGTGAACTATGCCCAAATCATTCTCGAGGAACCGGCTATTTTGCACGGGAAAATTCCGTAGGCCGTCCCTACTTCCAAACTTGTAATCGACTCTCTTATTACCGAGCTGCCGTCAGCAAATTCCAGGTGAATGCGAAAGTGAACTAACTGTCGAAACATAAAGTACCTGGAGGAAATATTCTTAGGCAGACTAATAGTTTCTTGTGCATTTACTGCCCTTTTCATTCTCCTTTTCGTTCCTCTGTTTAATTCCTTTCTTTCCTCTTGACAGTTCGAAAAAACTTCCTTTCTCATAATTCTCCTGTTACTCCAGTCGTGGCCATTTTTTAGTCTAACTACTTCCTCTCTTTCGCTCTCTAACTTCCGTTCCTTGCTCGTTCCATTCTCCACTCTCGGGTGAAAGCTCGCTTGCACTCTTCTTTTTCCCCGATGACGACGGGCATTCCCATCTGACGTCATGGCCGTTCGCAAAGGATAGAAATATCTCGTCCTGTATTGTTTGCGGACTGACTGTGACAACGGTAGTGTGAGAAGGTGTTGGATGGTTCTCTCCACTTCATCCCATAAATGCTCGATCGGTTTGAGATCGGGCGACCGAGCTGGCCACTGAAGAAGGTGGAAATCCGCGTCATGTTCCTCGAACCAGTCTCAAGGCCATTCGAGCACTGTGCCAAGGAGCATTGTCCTGCTGAAACTATCCGTCACCACCAGGGAACACAGTCATCATGAACGTGTGCACCTGATCGGCAACAAATGTGCCGCATTCAGGGATGTGTCTACGGATATCAGAGGACTTTGTGTGTCCCAAGAGAACTTGTGATCCAATGCAGTCACCGCTTCGGCCTGTTCCATTGTTTGTGTGTCACGGAGAGGCCGATCCATTTTCCGTAAGAGGTGACTCTAATAAATTGGTCGTTCAGTGTACATCCTCCCATTAAGCGTGCTGCTATTCATGTAGTGCACAAACTTTAACAAGTTGCTTGCCGTAGCACCGATTTACTTGATTTTTCAATAAGTTAAAGAGGAATGTTTTACCAGTCCCAGCGTTACCCGTTATGAACAACCTTAGACGTTTATCGCTATCAATTACTTAACTGTTCTGAAATACTCCTTGTTATGTATACAAATGCATCCTTCTGTCCAACATTCATTGCTCTTCTAGCATTAAGAAACTCGTCATCGGTCATGTGCTGCTCTGGCATCTCCATCTCTTCTTCAAAGTTTTACTGTTGAGCTTCTTGATTCAAGATTTCAAACGTATGAATTTGATTAAAAGCATTTTCCAGTTGTCTGTTACGCTCTCTATAGAGGATGAGGCATTTATCTTGTGATAACTGAATATCTCGGAAACTAAGCGTTGTACGCTAAAATGTCCAAAATCAAAAGTGAATTATTTCGCGGGGGAAATTCATTAGCTAAAAAATCCCCCCCCCCCTTGTGAGGGGGGCTGGGGAGAGGGAATAGCTTTGAAATCTTAAATAGGAACCCCTATAATGGGAAATGGGCTTTCAGATGGGACAAAATAGGAAATGGTATATTCAGATTGTACACAATATTCGAGAAATATTTTAGTGCACAAGTAAACCTTTGGGGACCGCAGTCCATGGAGATAGAGTCTATGCGTGTGCATTGAAAAATATTAGATTTTTAAAATTCTGATTTCGGATTCTTAAAGACCATTAAAAAGTAGAATAGGAATGTCTATAAGACCCACTCTCTTTGTCTTCATCGATAAAATTGAGTTCAAAACTTTAAAAATTCCACCCTTTCAGGGCCTCTATCTCCTAAACGGTTGGATCAATTGAAAACACACCAAGAATAAAACATTTCTCGAATATTGTGTACAATCTGAATATACCATGAAAAATAGGGATTCCTAGTTAAGATTTCAAAGTTACCCCCGCCCCCAGCCCTTCTCACAAGGCAAGGGGGGGTAATTTTTTAACTAATGAATTTCCCCCGCGAAATAATTCACTTTTGATTTTGGACATTTTTTCATACAATGTTTAATTTCCGAGATATTCAGTTGTCTCAAGATAAATGCGTGTGTTAGTTGTGCGAAGATGAGATTCTCTCGCCAGAAAAGATTCTATAGCTGCGTCATAGTCGATGATTAACTCGCTCTCATTTCGATACGGAACATACTGAAGAAGTAAACTATAGTAATAGTCTTCTGGATCCCCCGCAGCCACAAAATATGGTACGCGTACGACAGCTGGAACATTCCTGATTACCATTTTACTATTATCATTTTAATATTATCATTTAGTGTAATTAGTCGCTGTCTTGTTTGCCTTTCTGATTCATATATGGGTCATTCTCACGAAAATGGTACATTTGATGTTTCAAAAATTTTTTTTTCAAAATTATATACTCTAACTTAAATTAATGTTAAATAATAGCTTATAGAGTGAATTTATCTGTTTTGTAGAAATTAATTACATCAACTTAGTACTAATATGCGATTTTTCATACTTTTTTGATTGGTTATGGGAGATTTTGTCCACTCTGTTACACATCTATTTGTTGGATTAAATTATGTAAATTCGCATTTTTTTTCCCAATACATTTTGTGCAACACAAAAAAGGAACATTTATTTTATATAAATGCTGGAAAATTTTATGTTAAAGAATAAATGTGCATTTTTTATAGTTTTCATGCTTCAAAATGCAAAATTGAAAAAAGTATGTGCAAAAATTAGATTATCATATCAAATAGAGTTAAATAAGTTAAAAATTGCGCTATTCTGGATACAATTCCATTTGTCTAAACAGGTTAATACTCTTAATTCAAAATTTTTTTGATTTTTTAATTTGAAATTACAATAAAAACGCTTCTGTAACAGAGTGGACATAATTGTAACAGAGTAGACACAACTGCTGTAGATAGGATTAATCTGTAAATTTATGAAAGAATAACAGACAAACGACATTCTACGTTCATAAATTTTGTATTAAATTTACTTTTTACATATATCAAGCTTTTTGGAAAACATCAACAGCATATGGAAATTCATATTATAAACGTCCACCTAATAGTTTTAACTTTGGCTCTGCTAGGATTTTTTTAATTTGATCAAATGAACATAGGATATGTGTGTCAATCGTTTTAAATAATTTTCGCTTGTTATTTGTTGTCCTTAGCTCATCACTTTAACTTCGTCTCTTCTTCAATGTCACTTTGAGCCATGACAATATATTTAGACCGTGTGTCTGAAAAGTAGCGTGCCAAATGGATTAATAGGTTGCTTTGATTTTGTAGGTGAAATAGTGAAGTAGAGGAATAATGCTGACACCGGAGCTAATATAGAGAGCTGACACCGGAACTAATATAGACACCGGAATAATGCTGACACCGTGTAGAGCTAATACTTCTTTGAGGAGATCACCACAGAACATCTCGGGAAGCTGCAGACGAATTTCATTGCCAGCACCCTGATATTCCCAAGCTCACCACCTACACTTTTACGCGTGACAGAAGAAAATTTGGATCGTGTAAGACATTGTTTTCGAGTGCATGATGCACATTTTGAACATGAACGATAAGCTTGCGAAACCGTGTCAACCTAAAGCCAACATTCATAAACTTTTCATATGGCACGCGACTTTTGAGACAACGGTATGTTAACTTTCTAGCACCACCAGCTTTAAATTCAAGAAGCATGTATATGCAGGCTTTCACGCTTTTAGCACTCACTTCTTTAATAGGCAATCATCAGATACACCACTGGTTTCATCTGACAAAGCAGAGGAATAATTTTTTATTCCTTGGTATTCTGTTTGTATTAAGATTTTGTTTCATTAGAAAAGCATAAACTTTCATCTCAAAACACAAACAAAAATTCACATTTTTCATGCAAAAACATGATATGCCCCAGACTATGTAACAGAGTGGACTAATAACAGAGTGGACAATTAAGTCTAAAAAATTTTTTTCTAATAAAAATAAAAAAGAAATAATAAGGAAAATAATATTAAATTACTAGATTATATGCAATTTCAGGAAAAAAACTTTTTTTAATCATTAATTTAAATGTAACATAGTGGACATTAAAAACCTCAAATTAAGTATTAGAAAAAAAGAATGAGTATTATCTTGCTTGTTGACTGTAGAATCCAAAATCGATGACTAAGCATAGAAGTTGTACTACTTACTCATCTCAAAATTGTTGCTGGGTTTAATTAATTAATTATTTTAGTTTTGAAATGGCTGCAACATAGTGGATATTCCAATATGCATAAAATGTTGGGACATTACTAAGGAACAATTTTTCTTATTAAAAAAAATATTACTTTAATGAAATTTATTGTTAAAACTTATTTTTATGTAAGAGATGCAATGTTATTGATAATTTACATAGTTGTAGTATTTATGCAATTTCTTAAATACGGAGGGTTGATTCAGATAAGATGAGACGACTTTAAACGCCGCGGAATGTGATTTGCATGACTCGTCCACTATTCATGGGGATTAGCTTTATATACACTTGTTGCTGTTATGGGCCTTTTTCAAACGAGAAAGCGCGAGATTATGGCCGCGCTCATGTTTGATCGAAAACGAGTCTGACTAGTCAAGCGCAGCTTGCTGCGAAGGAATGAATGCTTATTCAGTCCCTTTTTTAAATGCACTACCACAGATATCATTGAAGGATGTAATAAAAATTGTTAGATCCAAGGCTTAAGGAACCGAGAGAAATCTGGAAACTGTTGATCAAATCAAACCGTTCATTGTTTTCAGGATGCAAATTACAATTTTCAGGACATATACAGGGTGATTTACATCGAATGTAAAATACTTAAAGGGGGTATT
>JAHWFO010018846.1:2015342-2046941 GCA_023313115.1 Rhysida immarginata
AATACCCCCTTTAAGTATTTTACATTCGATGTAAATCACCCTGTATAAAAATTTTCAGTTCCTTCTTCAATGATGATCATTACTTCAAATTCATTTGACAAATGAGGTTTATTTTGTCGTCGTTGTTGTTGTGTTGTTGAATAACCCGAAATAGACTACGTTCTTTTCAACTCATTATTATTCCTTTCCCGAGTCCAAAATGCGCAGTTTTAATTCTTCATTTTTTTCCGAAAAGCCTTTTGATTGTACCAACCTGGTTTCATGTGGTGTACGTTTTTATATGTCTGCTTGTGAAATTTATAATTCTTCTATGTTCTTTTGTGTTTTATTTATCCAAGTATTGGCTAGTTTCAATTTTGACATATATTTGAAATTTTTTCCTGTGAGCCTATTGGGGTTTATTCTTTCAAGATTTTCATAAAAAACTATTCTCCTTTTCCTAACGGTACAGTATCAGTAATTTTTTCAATATGTGTGTATATTTCATTATTGCGACGTATTTTAAATATCGACCCCAACATTTTTCTTATTATTTTTCTTTCAGCTACTTTCAGTTCTTGAGTTAACATTTTTTTGATCAGGGTCAGACACTTAGCTGTATAAAGTGCTTCTGGGCGTATTACTGTTGTTTAGTGCCAAAGTTTAGCGTTGAATGATATTGACTTCTTATAGATATCTTTGGTGAGAAAATAGGCCGATTTCATCTTACTGACTCTTGCTTTAAAAGCTTTTTTCTCTGATCCGTTTTGTTAAATTCTCCTAAATACTTGAACTTTTATTTATCCTGTCAAATTGTCATATTGGGTAGTCTTGACGTTCGTCATAAACTTGGTTTTTGGAAGGAGATTCTTAAACTATCTCTTTTAACTTTTTGTCATATGTGTTATTATTTTCATTGCATGGATTGCAATAAACAATCATTGCCAGTGCGTTTACATTTATATTGTTACTTACACACTGATATGCAATATGTAAAATGTTATTAAGATCCATTAATTAATTGATTGATTAATTGATCTTGCCATATTGATATAAAAATATAACAAATAATGAAAATAAAAAAATAATAAAAAAATAACGTTCCATTATAATTTTAATTGATTTCAATTAATAAAATTTATTATACAAAAGGTGTATGTTAAATTCATGAATTATAGTCAATATAATTTATATCAAATTTTAATATTAATTAACGAAATAATAAATAAATAAAAGTAATGATAGTATAGTGATTTTTGAAGTGATTTTCTTTAGTCATTCATTTTGGTCTATTTCGCAACACAAATTTATTTAGAATAGCCTCCTTCTTAACTAATCTTAATCCATCAAGTGAATCCGTGAAATATCCAGAGTTAAAATCCAGTGATTAAACAGTTACGTCTTTATTAATCTATAAATTAGCACATACAGTGCTTTCCCTTGTGTGAACTTCACCCGTCAGCCTCGTTTTCAATTTGCCAAGGACGCCGCCATTTCTCAAGTCTCGTAAACGTGAAAAAGGCCCATTTGGGACATTTCGTGCTGAAGCATGGCTTCCAAAATCACAGCTTTTTGGGAAGGGTATATGCTTAGCCTTTCCGACGCTAACTTCGGTCTTTCGTGCATTGTGGAATTATGCAAACGAAATGGTATTGTGGTATCCAAAGCTACTGTGGGTCGAATAATCAAAAAGAACAAATTGCGACCATCTAATGAACGTGGACGAGCAGAGTAGCAGACCAGAAACAAGCCCCAGCCAACATGCCCAGCTCAGGTGGTGCGAGAAATCCGGTCTGAAGTGCTGAAAGAAAATCCCCCCACACAGAGAAGTCTAGCCCAAAGGAAAGGTATTTCACAGGCAACAGTCTCCAGAATAATTCATGACAATCTTGGGCTGGAGCGACGTCATAAAGCGCGCGGTCACAGACTGTCGGCCAGGCACGTGCAGGAACGATGCACCAACGCCAGAAAACTAAATGAAAACCATCTTGCAGGTGACCAATGGAAGTGGGTTGTCTCCTTGGATGAAGCTTGGGTGTACCTCGATGACACCAACACACCCAGGGCAATTTACTATCGCGAAAAAGGGGGCAAGGCCAGGTCCGATTTTGTCCAAAAGTGCAAGGAAAAGTTTTCAAAGGGCTTCATGGTGGTTGCCAGTTATTGCTCACGTGGACTGCTCACGATTCGTCGAGTTCCTGGAAACTGTAAAATTAGTGCAGCTTACTTCCAGAGTTATGTAATGGACCACATATATCGGCAGGATATCCCACGTCTGTACCCTGGTGAGCAATCAAAAGTTTGGATCCACATGGACAAGGCATCAAGTCACACTGCCAAGTCATCTGTGGCTTACTACAGGAAAATGGCACAGGAGACGGGCATGTGCCTGTAAAATCTCCTGACGCATAACCGATGGATTTCTGTGGGTTTGGTCTCCTGAAACGATGGCTCGGAAGTCGCCGACCAAGAACCGTTGATGGGCTATGGAAAGTGTGTCAGCAGGTGTGGAACGAACTTCCCATGGAGTCCCTCAAACTCAGCCTACTTCAGTGGAAATTATGGTGCCGGGCGATAGTCCGACAACATGGTTCTCACATCGAACACAACCGATGGTGGCGCCATGGTATTACACCATCGTAAGAGAACTGCAAAGTCGTCTCATTTTATCTGAATCAACCCTCCGTAATGTTTTAACTCTTCTTGATTTGAAGTTTGGACCCATCATGATTTGTCCTACTTGTTCTTCAAATAAAAAAAATTAAGACTTTTATAAATCACTTAAGTCAAAACAATAATTACCTGATTATACAGAATTAAATGAAGAATAAATAAAAAAAATATGTTTAATTGGTAGCATTTCTGAAATTTTCAGAAAAAAATTCAAAAGTTGCGGACATGATTTGTATATGCTTAGAATGACCCGTATATATATATATATATATATATATATATTTATATACATTCTTCGGGATCTTGATTTGATTTTACATAGCGAGGTTCAAATAACATTGCAGATTCTAGAAGACGCATATTATTAAAATCATATCGGGGTGCTCAGTGGGCCGTTTTTTGTAACGTTCGAATACGTTGCTACAATATCCGGTAGCCGTTCCCTTTAAATCAAATTTAAGAACCCTGTATCTCTGTTCAAGCTTTCTTGTGTTTAAAAATGTGCATTTTCTCGCACTGTCCCTAAAATTTAAATGATAGTCTAAATGCACATTCACACGCAGAAACTTGTCTTTCTTTCAATATACACATACATACTTTAAACAATTTACGTGATACACCTGTTTCTTCACGTTGGATTTCGCTTGTGCTACACTAGAATCAAACTGAGTAGGCTCAGATTTTGAAAAATATTTGGCTATGTAAAATGCTATCGCTTCATTTGTTCCGCATTGCTGAATATCGATATTAGCATTCCAGGCTTTTAGAAGAGTCGGGTTATAATTACTGATTCATCCAGCTTCTGGTCTACGCTTTGGTATGCAAATCCTGGCTCCATTGCGAATAAATTCGTCTGATGATTGAGACACAATACGAGTTTCAGCGCATTCTTGTCTCGGAAAACCAACTACAAGTTGATGAATTAGTATTGTTTTTATAGCATGTATGTGTATGTCTGTGTAGTTGGTATTTTTTTACTAGCTCATGCGGTAGATCACAAATATATACTTGATAAAGATGGCGCAGTCCCTCTTCCGTATTGTCACAAGGATTTGTGAGCGACAGCGCGAGCGCGGGTAGACAGCAACCGGGCGGATCGCGGCGTAAAGCGCGAGTCCGGAACCCGCCATCGGAACCCGCCCGTTTCTCGGTGCGTCAAAGACGCGAGCAAAAGAGGTCGAACTTTGCCTCAGGACGAAGCCCAACAGCAAGGCGAGAATATGCGAGCGCCATCTATTGGCAATAATTATAATTATAATATTAACGACGAGAAAATGCATAGTCGCGGCAACAGATGGAGCAGTCGGAAGCAGTCTTGGGGAAATGACTACGAGATGCGCGTTGGCGCGAATTATGAGACGAGGGACTAAGAGGGCAGCGTCTCGGGGCCCGCAGGGCTCCCAATGCGTTGGACTTCGACGACAAACAGTAGATGCGGGCCAGGAGCTACTAGTCGAGTGAATTTTTTTTGCATTTTTTTTTGCTCTGAGTGATTTTTTTTTTTAAAGACTGGGCAACCTATTTGGTTACAGGGGGCAGTTGGTTTCCCCCCGGCCGGTTACAGGTTTCGCGACAATTCACTGGGTTTTTTTTCGTGTGCCATGCTGCCATTATCAACTAGCCGTATCGAGTGCATCCGACTGTTATTTATCAACTAGCCGCTCCTGGCTAGCCTCTGCTCTTTATCGCTGCTAATACATTGGGAGCCCTGCGAGGCCCGAGACGCTGCTGGACGAGCAGAGAGGAAATAACTGGAGAAAGCAAGAGCCAGCCAACCAGTACGGATCGAGGAAAAGGTGCTCTCGTCCGCGCAATACTGGTGTTAATGGAAACGCTAGACAATTCCAGGAATATACAGAGACCTTAATTTTTATGAGCGAGATACCGTCTACGAGTGCTACGAGAGATGCGCCGTTCGTAGTACAACTTGTTGGCGATTCTGGAACGCAGAGAGAGGTCTCGGCGTCGAGCGAGCGTATTGTACTTTTCCCTTTTATCTCACTCAACGTAGAACGAGAAGATATCGCCAGCGAGCCGGCGCGAGTGGAGGTTTATGTATCAGAACCCGTCGTAGACGGTCCGCCAAGGCTTGGCATTGAGACGGTGCGAATACAAGAGCAAACGAGGAAGAATTCAGCAGCAGATTCGAGCGGCGTGGGATATCGCAGCTAGGAGGAGACGCCTTCACGTCTGTGGCAGCCAGCGTTCATCCCATCGTCGGGGACTCTGCGTTTCTTGTGCTACGTCGTCAGCCTACCCGCCTGGACTGGGGAGCCTTTCATCCGAAGGGACAGCGAGAGAAATACTTTGCTGGAGGTGACCTACTTCGTAGTGATGCTCTGGGGACTGGACGCCTTTATTCAGGACGATTTAGGCGCCATTTTTCAAGCGTAGAGGAGCAAATGGAGACTCCTCTATCCTTAAACACCATTATTGCGTCGCTGCTTTCTTAGGGGACGGTGTCCCGTGTGCAGCAGTTATTTTTACTCATCCATGGACAAAGGCGATTCATGTTCCGATGGACAATTACCCGAGCTACATGTGGGTCTTCGAAGCGTTGTATGCTTCTCATCCCTAATTCAGAGGACGGAATTTTCGAACCCTACATGGGTCGAGTAAACCATCTTTTTTACATGTCACTAAAAGTTAGTCAAGTCTGGAAGTGAGCACAGATTGTTCTTATATTTTGATAAAGCTTTATAAGCTGTTTCTCTAGTTTTTATACCTTATCTTTGTTATGACATCTCGGTTTGCGGAGGTGTTTTTGCTGTCTTTCCTTCTTAGGAGAGACTTCACAATTTATTGATTGTAAATTATTAATCTTATGTTTATAATTAATAAACTTACCTATGATATGTCTACATAGCTGTCTTTTATTACGTCTTTAATGTTAGCTTCCACTGCCATAATAAATCTGCGTGACAGCTTTGTAGCCATATCATTAGTGTAATATTACCCCCTTCTGGTAGCAGACCGCTTCTTTCTTCGGGCAGTTTGGGCTAATTGGCTCCCAGGACGCGTCTTAAAAAAACAAAAACGAGAATTGTTTTTGTACGTTCTCTGGTGGTCCGAACTCTATTTGTTAGGTTCACACCACGGCTCGTCAATTGCAGCCAGTTATGTACACTAATGCACACATTCTGGTAGCCGACCGATTTTGTACTTTGTTGTTCTCGCTGGTTAACTTGGGTAATTGGTCGCCAGTACACAGTTAAAAAAAATGAGGTATGGTCACCACGCGACTTTCTTATACATAAATGTCTTAGTTCAAATACAGAAAAAAAAAAATAAAACAACTGTCTAAAATGGCTACAAAATTTTGAAAAAGTTTGTGAATAAAAGTTACTTCAAATTAGCTTCTAAACACTTTGGTATACTTTACAAATTTTCCTATTCCGTCTTATTTCGCCTATATTAGCGAAACACTGGATTTTTATAAGAGTAGAACTGGTACTTCCGGTTGGAATTTAAAAAAAATTTCTTAACGAAGGTTGTTTAAAATTAGCTTCTGAACACTTTTGTATACTTTACAAATTTTCCTATTCCATCTTATTTCGCATAAGGTGCGTCTTAAAGTTTAAAGAAACATATTTTTGTTCAAAAGAAAAAAGACTATTGAAGGTACATAGAAATGCTTTAATTACTAGCTATATAAAGCATTTAAAAAAAACTCCTGAAAATATTATTCACGAAAACATAATAGAAATAAAAATATTCAACAAAATGGAATGTTGCGTGTAGAGAACTACCCTCAGATGTTGAATGGAGACGTCCAATTTGTAAATTTGCGAGTGACAGGGTATTAATCTGTTACACAGTTAGTCATTTTTTTCCAAAGAAAACTTTTCTCCACTCACAATTGACCTACGACAATGCCTCGGCAATCTCAATTCACAACCCCCCTCCGTGGGCACTACCTTGACGTGGTGGAGGGGCTTGAGTGCCTCAGTGACGCTAAGGGCTATGCTGGATCGGGTCACCCATGCCAGACAGGCCTTAGCAGAGAGGCCAGACTAAAAGTGCCCGGTCGGTTGCGGACCCTCCCAAAGGGACCGGTGCTCTTAATGCAGGCATGTTTTTGACATGGCCTCCATTACGACCAGTACGTCCACCTGCGTGTTTGCCGTGCGCAACAACCCTACTTCTGGGGAAAAGGGGATCCTGGTGGTTGAGTGAAGGCTTTCCGGAACAGCACACCACTTTGGCCCCTGCTTCTCGGAAGGATGGGTGGTCTGGATGAGCCCGTCCAGATCAATCGGCTGGTCGTCGCTCTTTGGAGCTTTGGCCATAGGTTTAGGCGCTGCCTATATCCTCCTCGTATCCCTGGTGCCAATGTGCATCCCCTTGTTGGGCTCGGTGATGGGTGGGGAGCGAGGGAGATGAAAATTTCTCCTACTTAATATGGGAAAACAAAATAAGTTAGTTAATCCAAAACCAAAAAACGATCGTGAAGAGAGATCGAGCCGTAGACCACCAAAGAATCCGAAGTTTTTGGAGATGAAATTAGCAAATGGGGAGTCGTTTAAGACTATCTCCCCATTTCTAATTTCAAAAGAACTTAAAAGCCTCGTTGGGGATATAAAACATGTTAAGAGACTCTTCAAAGGCCATCTGCTCATTGAAGTCTTTAAGGATAAGCAAGCCTCCACCCTGCTATCCTTGAAAAAGTTTGCACGGAAACTGTTTCTGTTTCGGTTTCTCCCCATGCAACATTATGTGCCAGGAAAGGTATTTTCACGTGCCAGGACCTGGAAGGAATGGGGGACTAGGAAATCATTGCCGAATTGGATGATCAATCTGTTATTGACATTCGCCGGATCGCTTCAAGGAGGAATGGTGTTCCTCGTCCTACAAATTCCTTCATTGTTACCTTTGAGGGAACAGTTTTGCCTGATACCATCTATATCGGCTATATCCATTGTCACATGAGACCCTTTATCCCCAACCCGTTGCGATGCTTCCAATGTCAGAAGTAAGGCCACACGAGAACAAACTGTCATTTTATTGCAGTTTGTTGCAAGTGTGGCTAGCCCGGACATGAGATGGAAGATTGTTCGAACGAGTTCAGGTGTTGTAATTGCAAGGGAACCCATTCTGCCCTTTCTAGAGACTGTCCTATTTGGCGGAAGGAAAAGAAAATCCAAGAGGTTCGTGTCCTTGGGGGTTTGTCTTTTCCAGAAGCGCGTAAGCAGGTAGAACAAAATGAAGTCCATAACTATGCAACAGTGGTTAAGAGTCGTCCTTTTATTAAGTCAGTTGGAACAATGACTGATTTGAGTATCGCAGACTTTTCTTGTGGAACTTCCACCTCCACAGGACCATCTGCTAGCACTAGTCGTGTTTCGAAATCAATTACACCCCCTGTAACTCCTCCATAAACTTCGGAAAGGGAAGATGGCAAGAAACGCTCGTCAGAGGTGTCACCTTCCTGTGACCCCTCTAAAAAACGTATAGTAGTTTCTACACAAAATTCTCCAGTTCTGGGGGAGGGCCAGACTTCCCTTTAAACTTACAGGTGTCTATTATTGAGGAGATGGAGTTATCTCGGGAGTTTAAACCTACATCTTAAAACCTTCATCATGGCACTGTTACAATGGAATCTTAATGGATTCTTTTGTCGATTAGAAGACCTCAAGCTCTTAGTCAATAAGTTCTCCTTCTCCTTATTGGCTTTGCAAGAAACGTTCCTTTTGCCATCCCAGTCTCCTACCCTAAAAGGGTTTAATTTTATTAGGAAGGATTATACATCGGGAAATAAAGCCTGTGGTGGTGTTGCCATCTTAGTCCAAAGATCTTTACCTTTTACTACCATTAATTTAACATTTAATCTCCAGGCGGTAGCAGTTAGAGTCTTATTCAAAGATCTCTCACCTCTAACTGTATGCTCACTGTATCTACCTCCGGATCAATATACAGATGAAAATTCTTTATCATCCTTGTTTTATGAACTGCCAAGTCCCTTCCTTATTCTGGGTGATTTTAACGCCCATAATCCCATTTGTATGCTTTTAACATCAATTTGTTAAACGATGGCTCTTCAACATTCCTCCACTCAGCCAACGGCTCTCTGTCATGCATTGATCTATCTATATCCTCTTCATCTTTCACACCTAATTTAGCCCGGAGCGTATTCTCAGATTTTCATGGTAGTGATCATTTCCCGATCAGTATTTTCCTGAGTTCTTCTACTTTTTCCAACCCTCTACCACGTTGGAAATTGGATAAAGCAGACTAGCAGGTCTTCCAATCCTATCTACAGTTTGAGAATAAAACACCCTTTCCGTCTGTAGATGAGGCTGTAGAGGATTTCACTTCCCGCATCCTCCATGCGGCAGAACAATCCATTCCTTACTGTAAATCCTCGTACACGAAAATCCCAGTGCCATGGTGGAATGAAGAATGTGCCCTAGCGGTTCGAGAACGTAAGAGAGCTCTCCGCATTTTTTCCGCACAACCAACTATCGAGAATCTTATTACTTATAAGAAAAAAAGGGCCACTTGTAAACTAATCATTTCCAATAATAAGAAACTCTGTTGGAGAGATTATATCTCCTCCATTAATAAAAACACTTCCCTTCAAACTGTATGGAACATGATTAGAAAAATAAACAGGAAAAGCCTCCCGGATAAACTCCCTTCTCTCATTGAAAATGGTCATACATACTTTGACCCGAAAGAGGTAGCTAATATCCTCGGAAGGGCATTTGCTGAGGTTTCACGATATAATTACATCTGGTCTTTAGGAGAGATTCCAACAGTATGGAGAGAGGCAATTGTTATTGCTATTCCAAAACCAAATAAAGACCACTCTTGTCCTTCAAAGTATCGTCTAATAGCACTAACTAGCTGCATGTGCAAAGTCTTGGAAAGGATGGTCTCTGTCCGACTTATGTGGTATCTGGAAAAAAACCACCTGTTGTCCAGATGTCAGTGCGGTTTCCGCAAATCTCGCTCAACTGTTGATCACCTTCTTCGGTTCTAGCATGAGATTCATTTCGCACAGAGACATAGACAGCATGTCGTAGGGGTGTTCTTTGATCTGGAAAAAGCCTACGATACAACTTGGAGACATGGAATAGCAATACTTTTGCAGAAATACGGCCTTACAGGACGTCTTCCCTCTTTCTTGTGTAATTTCATAGCGAATAGAACCTTCCGAGTTCGCGTTGAGTCAACGCTCTCAGACCCTTTTACGCAGGATAATGGTGTCCCACAGGGAAGTGTGCTGAGTCCCTTCCTGTTCCTCATTGCTATTAATGAGGCTTGTTCACAACTTCCATCCACTGTGAACTATTCCTATACGTTGACGACATAGCCATTTACTGTCGAGGGTCATCAATGTTCTTTATTGAGCGTCAACTGCAACTAGCCATCAACAAGCTTATTACCTGGGGCAACGAAGTAGGCTTTAAATTTTCACCCCAAAAAACAAGGGCCGTCCACTTTTGTTATTTGATAGGTCTCCATCCAGACCCGGACCTTACACCATATGGATCTCCTATCTCAGCGGTGGACTCCCATAAATTCTTGGGCCTGATCTTTGATAGAAAATTATGTTGGCTCCCCCAACTACGTAATTTAAAAGCGAGATGCTTATAAGCCATGAAACTTTTGCGCTCGATTTCCGCTACCAAATGTGGCGCTGATAGGAAGATGCTCTTGTTTTTATACGGCTCCCTAGTTAGATCTTAATTAGACTATGGAGGCATTGTTTATGCCTCCGCTTCAAAGAGCACTTTGAAGCTGTTAGATCCCGTCCATAACCGAGGCATAAGAATTGCAACAGGAGCTTTCCGTACAAGTCCGGTAGATAGCCTTTACGTGGAGGCTTCTGAACCCCCATTATGGTTTAGAAGAGCCAAACTCCTCCTCAAATATGCTCTTCGCGTATATGGTGAAAGTCAGCATCCAGCTTTTGCCTGTTTTTTTGATAAACCTAGTATCCCTCCCCATCACTCTTTTATAAGCATCGATAATTGGTTCCAGAATCTTCTGGAGAGCCTGAACCTCTCATTTCCAGCCATGCATAGCCGAGAGGTCAGAGAGGTCCCTCAGTGGATTCTCCCCCAACCAGACGTAAATTACAAATTATTTGCTGGGAAAAAATCAAACTTTATGGAAGCTGAAATTAACGCACTCTTTAAGGTTTTTTTAGAAACCCTTCCTGATGGCTTCCACATATATACAGATGGGTCCAAATCAGAGGACGGAGTTGGCTGTGCGTTCCTTATATATATAACAGTGTATTTTCTTATCATTTGCCAAACGAGTTCTCCATCTTCTCAGCGGAATTGGTAGCGATAGCCAAAGCGTTAGAGTTCGCTTTTAATTATCCAAATTCCAACATCTGGATATTCACTGATTCACTGAGCGCTTTGCAATCTTTGGAATCATTTAATTCTATAAACCCTTTTGTTCAAAGAATCCAGGAATATCTTCATTACCTGGATTCACAAGGTACCAGTGTCCATTTTGTCTGGATCTCTAGTCACATGGGTATCCTACAAAATGAACGGGTCGATAAGGCGGCAAAATACGCGATTACTCAGTTACCGATCTCTGCATTGTATCGCCGAGCATTTGTACCCGGTGATTTCCAAAAAACTCCGATCTTCTTGGCAGGATTCTTGGCCTCTGATCCCTGCTAATAAATTATTTGAAATAAAGCCTGCCATCACACAGTGGTCATTACCTTGTCTAACAAACAGGCGAGAAGATGTCGTTCTTACTCGGCTTAGGATTGGTCACAGCCGTCTTACTCACATCCATTTATTAAAAAAAAACCAGCGCCATTCTGTTCTTGTGGAGCAATGCTGACTATTAAGCATATTCTAACCCAGTGCCCAGTACACACTAAGCTACGACGCTCATTAGGGCTGAATCGTTCCTTAGACTTGTTGTTGGGGAACAACCCTATAATTTATAAAAAAAAGTGTCTCTTTATTTAAAAATTATTCATGTTTTTAAATTCATATAGTCATCCTTTCATTGCTTTTGCATTGTATATATTTGATCATTAAGTATAGGTTTCATTTAGTGCCATTTACACACTACATATTCATCAGTTTTTATTAGGGGACAACTCAGAAGAATAGATTTTAATCATCTATTTTATAGTCAGTTAGTGCCCTTTACACACTAATGATTTACACAGCCCTATACTAATATTTCTTATTACGGGCGAACCCTGGCGAAAAATGTCTGTTTTTAAATTTATTAATGATTTTAAAATCTCATAGTCATAATTTTTATTGTTTTTCTTTCTTTGTCATTCAAGTTTTTGTAAATTTTTTTCATCTGATTTTTTAAAACTTTTGGCCCATAAACTGTGGGTTTTTAAACTTTCTGTCGGGCGCAAATGGCCATAGCAGCCGACGCCCTAAAATTCCAACCAAACAACCAATCAATTCACAACCGATGAAGTGGCTGAAATCTGGCGATTGAAAGCCAACAGACTATCTGTTGCTGATATTGTCACAATTACTGGAAAATCCACAGTAGGGGTTTATACTTGACTTGAAGAGGAGTTCATCGTTCCACCAAAAACCACGACCCGGTCGTCCCAAAGTTACCTCAGCTCACGATGACAGACGCATTGTATGACTGGCAGCCACACAAAATCTTTCTATTCGCCAGATACAAAACGTGACTGGGTTAAACATAACGAAAGACACTGTACACCAGCGAATAATTGCGAGTGGGCAAGTTGTCTACCAAAAAATGATGAAGAAAGCGCACTCTGCCTGCCAAGCACATTCAAAGCAGGCTACGTTGATCACAAGAGCACATGGCTTGGAAAGACGAATGGATGTCGGTGTTGTTCAGTGATGAAAACAAGTGGAACTTGGATCGTCCTGATGGGTGGACGTCATACTGGCACGACCTACGACAGGAACCCGAGGACCTTTTACTCAAGACAACAAGGAGGTAATGATTTTTCAATTGAAAAATGGAAGGAAAAATTCTGCGACCCGGATTCGAACCAGGAACCTCGACACCAGGAACCGTGGTGTCTGCGATAGCCCAATTGGTAGAGGCATCGGCCATGATAGTCGAGGTTCCTGGTTCGAATCCGGGTCGCAGAATTTTTCCTTCCATTTTTCAATTGAAAAATCATTACCTATGCTTGGAGACATATCTCCAGTTAATAATTATTATTATTAACAAGGAGGTGGTTCTGTCATGGCTTGGGGCGGCTTCGCATTCAACGGTACCCCCAATTTGGCTTTCATCAGTGGAAGAGAAAATTCGCTGACATACCAAGAAACTCTTACACAGTGTCTGTTGCCCGCCTGTAATCATTTGTGTGGCCCGGAATTGCGTTCCAACAGCATAATGCCAGCATCCATACTTCACGATCAACAATTGAGTGGTTCAGAAAACAAAATATTCACGTTATGACGTGGCCCCCAAGAAACCCAGACTTGAATCCCATAGAGTATCTATGGGGAATCATGTCTCGTGCAGTTTATGCCGGCGGACGTCAATTTTCTTCGACTGATGAACTGAAAACAGTAATTGAAGATGCATGGTACAATGAAAGATCAGAAACATTGTTCAACCTCATAAACTCAATGCCCAGCAGAGTATTTGAAACAATCAAGGCAAGTGGTCGTTCAATTTAAGCCATTGTATATTTTATGCAATGTTTTTTCTGTCGTTCTTTAAACTTTTGAGACACGCAAAATTCCATATTATTATTATTATCCCAATATTATTTTCGTGAATAATATTTTCAAGAGTTTCTTTTAAGTGCTTTGTACAGCTAGTAATTAAACCACGTGTTTGTACCTTCAAGAGTCTTTTTTCTTTAGAACAAAAACATGTTTCTTTAAACTTTTGAGAGGCACCTTATATTAGCAAAAAACCGGATTTTGAAAAGAGTAGAACTGGTACTTCCGTTTGGAATTTTGAAAATTTTTCTTGACAAAAATTGTTTAAAATTGTAATTGTAACGCTTTTTAGTCTCTTCAAAATTTTCATAAACGCAATGGTTAACGAGATATTTTAAAATTTATATTTTGGCGCTGGAGTAATCTCATACTTCTGGTTCACCGATTCCACTGGAAAACTAATCAGACCTCCCGAGGAATATTATAATCTTAAGTTTAAAGTTTGGTCTCGATAGCTTTAGCCGTTTGGACGCTATCATGGACACACGCACACAGACTGACACAGATATTTTCCAAAAAAACACTTTTTCGTAATTTAGGAACCCTAAAACGTGAAGATCAATGAAAATCTCTTGGTCGAAATTTTTCGTGATTACAGTACTTCCTTATACAATGTATAAGAAAGTAAAATGGACTTTGACCAGAGTAGAACTGGTACTTCCGTTTGGAATTTTGAAAAATTTTCTAAACAAAGGTTGTTTAAAATTAGCTTTTAAACACTTTTGTATACTTTACAAATTTTCCTATTCCGTCTTATTTCGCCTATATTAGCAAAAAACTGGAATTTGAAAAGAGTAGAACTGGTACTTCCGGTTGGAATTTTGAAAAACTTTCTTAACAAAAGTTGTTTAAACGTGTTATTGTAACACTTTTCAATCCTTTCAAAATTTTCATAAACGCAATGGTTAACGAGATATTTCAAAATTTATATTTTGGCGCTAGAGTAAACTGATACTTCCGGTTCACCGATTCCAGTGGAAAACTAATCAGACCTCCCAAGGAAGATTATAATCTTAAGTTTAAAGTTTGGTCGCGTTAACTGTGGTGCCTTTTTCAAGAAAGTTCAATAAAATCGGACCTTTGCGATCAAAAATCACGGTCAACATTACCTTCCCCGTGCTGTTTGCGATTGCTTTTGATTTTTTCGGGGATGGTGACCCATTAAGCTCCCATTGACGACTTTGACGTTTGCTTTTGGGCTGGAAATGAAAGTACCAAGTTTCGTCTCCTGTAACGATTCTGTCGAGAAAATTCTCTCCTTCCTATTCATAGCGAGTCAAATGTTGCAGGGACATGGCCATTCGAACTCCAAGTTGTTCTCAAGTAAAATGATGCGGGACCCATTGTGCACAGATTTTTCTGTAGTGCAGATGGTTCCACGAAGTGAACAGTTCCACGACGAAGGCCAGTTTTAGCAACCACGACATCGATTGTCACTCTTCTGTTTTCCTTTAAGACAACGTCAATTTTGGCTTTGGCATCATCCGTGATGGCGCGGTTTGCTTGTCCAGATCGTTGATCATCTTGCAATGAAGACCGTCCCTCCGAAACACGAGTGAAGGTTAGGCAGTCATTTCCATAGACGTTCTGCATACAATGATGAATTTCAGAAACTGAAACTCCTTCACATGTCAATAAACAAATTACTGCTCTCTGTTCCTGTTTTGTTGACTCCTTTTTGTTGTTTGGACGAAGCGATCACTCGCAGACCTTCGAAGCGCGAGCTATCGTTCTTCTCACGTGATGCAACACTTGCAACCTATTGTTCAATTTGCACGTGGGGTTTCGCAATTGTTGAAAACAAAAACTTACGATCCTACACGTCGTCTTTTTTTTTTTTCCCACACAAATTTTCGTTTTCATTTGTACGACCCTTATATTTTAAAATATTAAAATTGATAGTAAAATGGTATTCAATGCTAATTGTATACAAGAAAACAAAATTTAATTCCAAAACTTTATTCCAAAGATTTAATTCTATAATTTTGTAATGGTTCAGTCCATTACTACAGATAACGTGTAAGGGCATACTTAGGTGTGGGTAATCTATATATTTAAGTTACAAGGGTGATTCTTTCGACAGTTCGCTGGAGAAAACTACTGCACCTATAAACTTCATTTTGGTCTGTAGATTTGTCAAATTTAGTTTTAAATTTACAATTTAAATTTAATATGTATACAGTGCAATCATGACGTAACAACTGCCTGTATTGCAGTTAATTGTTGTCGTTGTTGATTTTCGTATGTAATTGTTATTAATTTGATCATCAATTCTAGCAAAGTTTGACTTCGTCGAGAGGATTGTAAACGCTTTCCCGAGTTACAAACGTAGCCGACTGGGCAGACTTCTAAGGGTTTTTTAAATAAAGACTAAAATGAATAAAATAAAAAATCTATCTATTTAAGTTCCAAGGGTGATTATTTCGACAGTTCGATGAAGGAAACTACTGCATCTATAAACTTCTTTTTTTTTTCTTAAATGGAAGGTCTTTGTCTGTAGCTTTGTCAAATTTAGTTTTTGCGTCCGTATTTACTATCAATTAGCAGTAATTTACAATTAAAAATTGCTTTACGCGCATGCGTAATGATAGGATAATAACTGAAACAGGTTTTCATTACTGTTGCACGTTTAAGCATTGTTGGGACCGGCTTGAAGCACACCTCAGAATTGAAAAATCACTTGATCATTGTTGTTTGATATTTATTTACATTCCAAGGGTGATTCTTTCGACAGTTCGTTGGAGAAACTACTACATATATAAACTGGAGATTAATAATAGGATACCCATCGGCTTGAGCAGCTACTGGGTGCGTCGGCAGGTGGCGAATAGCCGAATATCCTAAATTTTTAACAACTTAGGACATCCTCGAATATCCAATAAGGGGGCGCAGACCAACTCCCGAACTCAAGGTGTTATGCGACCCGTGCTGAAGGGTGGATGACACTTCGGTTATAGTGTCTTTAACGGAGCCTACTGTCTACCTGGCGACACTCAGGAGTAGCTAGCCTTATCCCGGTATGCAGGCACCCCCGGGATGGACCGTCAATCCTGCACTTATTACTCCAGTTTATGGAAAGTAATATATCCCCAATTTCATCTGGCAACCCTGCGGGGCACCAGAAACTAACAGTTGATATTGACATGGCAGAAATGCCCTCTGTTATATCAACTGAATCCAATCAGCTGGCTGCTTCTAAACCAGAGGCGCCGCATTCTTCACAGAGTGCGGCCTCTGGCAAGGATAGCAGCGTGATTGGTAAACAAATTCCTCCTGGGCCGGCTAAACGCCGTAAATC
Source organism: Rhysida immarginata (assembly GCA_023313115.1). Classification (NCBI taxonomy): domain Eukaryota; kingdom Metazoa; phylum Arthropoda; class Chilopoda; order Scolopendromorpha; family Scolopendridae; genus Rhysida; species Rhysida immarginata. Next base: position 2,031,966 of record JAHWFO010018846.1, read on the forward strand.
TAGGAAGAAAACAGCGAAAGGCACCAAGATTGGACAACCTAGGGTCGGCCTGACGCCCACTGAAAAGGAGGTGCAAACCCTGACCAAAAGACCTAGGTCTGAGGGTAACACTCCTTCTTCAGAGGGCAAGAAGATCGTGAAGAAACTCAAATCTGGGACTTTTCGCGAGGCTTTAACAACTATAAAAATGGCAGTTGTCCTGGACGGCTATCCAGACATGCAGCTCACTGAGCAGCAGTTCGGAAGCTTTCCAGGAGAAACTGATGGACGTTATGGGGGACATGCCTTCAGGCACTGGACCTCAATTTAAGTACTGTCGCTTGGAAGCTGGGGTATTTATTTTGCTCTGTGCGGACCAAGCGACTTCTGACTGGCTGATTACAACAGTCAAGAAGTTTAATCCTTGGGAGGGGGAGAATCTCTTGGTGGGTGAGGCGAAGACAGTCGTCAAAACCACCAAGATAATCTTAAAGCTCCCTGAACTTTTTAGTAAATATTCTGGAAAAGATATCCTGAAAAGGATAGAAATCCAGAATAAAGATTTGACTTCAGCGCAATGGGGCATTCTGAATCTTAATTTTAAGGATCATGTAATCACCATTGTGTTGGCCCTTCCCGAACTCGATGCAAGGATTCTGGAAGATAGACAATGATTTTATACATTGGGCTGCCTCAGATCCAAGCTAAGGTTTTAGGGAAACCTTCTACATCTTCACCGCCAGATGCTGAGGTGCATTCAAGCTAACCTGCAGCATAAAAAACTGGCGGTAGACAACCTCAGTGGGACTTTTCTGGCCGAGGACATCCACATTGCTCTAATTCAAGAACCTTGGATTTCCAAAGGTGGAATTAGAGGTTTGAGCAACTGTGGAGGTAAGCTGATTTATGATTTTTCATGCTCACCTCCCCGAGCTTGTTTATTGATAAAAAATAATATTAATGCTCTGCCTATGTATCAACTGTGTTCCAGGGACTTGGCCGTAGCCAAACTCACCCTTCAAATGGAAGGGAGAAACCAAGACATTATTTTTGTCTCAGGTTACCTTCCATTTGAAGAGATTACACCCATAAACGACGATTTTAGAAGAATATGGGAAACTTCGATTAGCCATAATATGGAAATCATTTTTGGCTGCGATGCAAATGCTCACCACATTATGTGGGGGAGTTCCAACACTAATTTGAGAGGTAAGTTTTTATTTGACTTCATCTTAGAAAATAACTTAGAAATTTTTAATCTAGGTAAAAAACCAACCTTCATCACATCTGTTAGAAGGGAGGTAATCGATATCACTGTTTGTTCTCCCAATATGAGCAAATGGATAAAATAATGGTATGTTGATGAGAAGCCATCTTTGGCTGACCACCAACATAATCGTTTTTCTCTTTTAGCGGATGAGGACTGGGATAGGACCTTTAGGGATCCTAAGCGAACGAATTGGAGTAAATTTCGTGAGGACGTTCGTTCAGCGATCTCCGGTCTTCCGACCAAAATTCGTGACACGACTGACTTGGAACTGTGTGTGAATGGATTGCAACCGGCCCTGGTTGAGTCGTATCACGAAAATTGCCCCTTGCTGAGAAAGAGAAGTAGACCCTGCCGCGTTTGGTGGAATCAGGATCTTTCTCAGCGTAGACGAGTTGTTAGGAAGCTTTTTAGGAAAGCTAAAAAGACCAACGATTGGCATAGCTATAAGCTTGCCCTCGCTGAGTATAATAGAGCCGTTAGAACGGCTAAACTTTTAAACGGCTAAATTTTGGGAGGAAGTTCTGCGAATCAGTCCAAAAGACTGAAGAAGGAGCTAGACTCAACAAATTTTTAAAGAGGGATAATCCAATTTTTGTTAGTACTCTCCAAAAAACGGATGGTAAATTTACCAAGGATGCTAAAGAAGTCTTTGAGACTCTTATGACTACTCACTTACCAGGTGCCATGCCCTGCGAATCCTTGGATATTAATTGTCTGGATTCTTCCAGCAATATCTTCAGGAATAGCTGGGCTATGGCCAAGGAAGTGATTACACGTAATAAAGTTGTATGGGCAATTAAATCTTTTGAACCATACAAGACACCTGGATCGGATGAGATTACGCCAATCTTGCTTCAGCAAGTATCGGATGTGATCTCACCGATCCTGTGTGTTATCTTTAGGGCCAGTTTAGCTCTAAGTTATATTCTTAATCTGTGGAGGTTGGTCAAAGTTGTCTTTATTCCGAAACCTGGTAAGGACAAGATTAGTTTATCCGTTTATCTTCTTTCATACTTAAATGTTTTGAAAAGATTATTGATAGGCAGATTAGAGAAACTATTGGGATGCAGTGTCCCTTTCATGTTAGTCAATTTGCCTATCAACCGGGCATATCTACAGAGGTTGCCTTGCACCAGTTAGTGGTTAAAATCGAGAGAACCCTTGAGTATAGGGAATTGGCTCTTGCAGCTTTTCTCGATATCGAGGGAGCTTTCGATAACACCTCTTATGCTTCAATTGCCAATGCTTTATGTTATAAAGCAATTGTTCCACTGCTCTGGAAATGGATTCAAACCCTTTTGGCAGACAGAATTATTGTCTCCCATTTTTTGGGGGAGAAAAGAGAGATCCGACCCTCCAGGGGTTGTCCGCAGGGTGGTATTCTTTCCCCCCTGCTATGGAACCTGGTGGTGGACGATCTTATATTTAAGTTAAACAACCGTGGCATATATGCCCAAGGATATGCGGATGACATTGTCATCTACGTATCCGGGATTGATAAACTTACACTTTTGGACCTGATGCAATCTGCTTTGGATGAGGTTCAAACATGGTGCATTGAGCGGAATTTAAGGGTTAATCCTCTGAAAACCACTCTGTTTGGTGAAAAGATTATAGTTAGGAAAGAAGTCAGGGGTTATCCTCGATAGTAAATCGATCTGGAATCAACATCTTGATAAAAGAATAAATCAGGTTAAAATGGCACTCTATCGATGTCGCCGTGTCCTAGGCAAATGTTGGGGTGTTACCCCAAAAATGACACACTGGCTGTATGTAACAGCCATTAGACCTATCCTAACATATTGTGCTCTGGTTTGGTGGCGTAAGATTGAGCAGTCTACTGTTAAGGCCAAGCTAGCCTCCCTCCAAAGGTTGGCCTGCTTGGGTATCACGGGCGCTGTCTCAACTACTCCAACCAGGGCCATGGAAGTTATCCTTTCTCTGACTCCCCTGGATATTTATATCTAGGGAATTGCTAGGAAAAGATCTTATCGTCTCGGTCATCAAGGGCTATGGGTAGACTTCGCTGGAGTGAAATCTCATACCATCATTAGCCGGATTATGACCAGCAGTATTTTGCAAATGCCCTCCGATACTGCGGAAACTCGTACCTTCCCTGAGCTCTCGAGTGAGGTCATCATAGACCCCATGGTAGAGCAGCGAGGGGGAAGTTGGCATTTTCCTAAGGGTGCGATCATTTGGTATACGGATGGCTCCCGACATCATGGTTACTCTGGCCTGGGTGTTTACTGTGGTGAACCCAAAACCCTTCGCTCTCGTCGACTTGGTCGGTGGGTCACAGTCTTCCAGGCAGAGATGTTAGCTATTATTTACTGTTTACAGATATGTATATATAAACTCTACGTTCGTAGAAAAATCTTCATACTCAGTGACAGTCAGGCGGCCCTCAAGGCCATTAAGTCTTCCAAGATAAGTTTTAAAATTACCTTGGAATGTCGTCAACTCCTACAGGTCTTGGCTCTCCAAAATAGCGTTACGTTATTATGGGTCCCTGGACATAAAGGTATAGTTGGAAATGAGGTCGCAGATACCTTAGCAAAACAAGGTGCCAAGTTGGCACCCTGTGGTCCGGAACCTGTTTGCGGTATTTCCAAACAAACTCTAATCTGTGAAATTAATAACATCTCTTATCAAGCGATGACAAAAAGGTGGGAACAGACCACTGATCAAAGACATGCTAGACCCATGATTAAGAAACCTACTCGTAGTCTAACAACTAGTATTCTGCAGCTTAGTAGGAATAAATTACGGGTTATCATGGGCTTTCTTACAGGTCATGATTTACTACGAAAACATTTGCATAGAATGGGGATCCTCCAGGAGAAACCACTATGTTTAAGGTGTAATTTGGCGGATGAAACTGCCCATCATATTCTATTGGAATGTGTCGCTTTGGCACATTTTCGTCACCTCGCCATAAATTCCACTTTTCTTGAGGACATTCACCAGGATCCAGTAGGTAGCCTGACTCGCTTTCTTATCGAGTCTGGCTTCCTATAGGTTCTCCTAGGTTTATGGGTCTTGGCGCAAAATTCCCTCGTTGGAATAAGTGCCTAGGTTTATCTCTGGTTTTCCTTTGATTAACCTACCCGCTCTTATAAGATAAGATAAGATAGGATAAAGTGTAAGATATAAAAATTAAAGGTGACGGAAACTGCCTATTCCGGGCTGTTTCGTATGTGTTTTTAACACCGAAGACAGACATCGTGAAATCAGGTTAAAGACAGTTTCTAAAATAGTTAATGAATGAGAGCTTTATAAAGATTTTGTCGTCGATTTATCTGCTGAAGTGTATAATAATTTGTTCTCAAGAGATGGGGAATAAGGTGAGAGTGTAGAACTAGGGCATTTATTTTCTGATTTTTTTGTTCAGGGTGCATTATGTAAACAGTACTGATACTGTTGATTATGGTACAGGGACTACTATTTGCAATCTGTTGTTTTCTGGAAATTATGATAATGGGCATTTCGATGTATTAGAATACACTCCAGTTGCTGTGCAATCAAATGAGTCCAAAAAATATAAAAGAAAAAAGTCATTAACTGGTCGTAGAGAATCAACAGTTAAACGTGCGCGATACGAAAGTAACAGCCCGTTTGACCCACATTATAAATGTGCAATGTGTAATTCCGTTTCTTATATTCCATCTTATAATATTGGCACCCTCTTTCATCCACGTAAGTATTGCAATGCACTTCATTTGATATTTTAGCCTTTGTTGTTGATGTCAAATTGCCCCCTGGAAATGGCCCCTATTGTTTTAAAATTCTTTGTATGGTGCATCATATAATTTTCTCTCTTTATCCTGAAGATTTAAAACATAGTTCTTATGGCCCGTTATATATTTTAAATTTTTCTGATGCAAATGAAATTAGGTTAATCATCCTTCTAACAGTAAAATGAGAGATGATGTTCTTAATATATTGAACCCGCAATTGCAGATGTCAAATCCTTTTGTGCGATCTTATAAAACAATCCTAGAAAAGCTTAACGAAGAAAAACAGTTAGCGAAAAAGCAAAATCGCCCAGAAATAAGTTTTGTTTGCGTTTTTACCATGATCCCCAATCAGACCCACGTCGATACAATGGTCCATCCTGTTCTGAAGTTGCTGCAGTGTTTTAATCTTCTGATGGTGCTCCCCCTTCTAACAGGAATATGTCGGTGTATCCAAAAAAGGTGGGATAACTAAAATTGATTATGATAGTATGCATTGTGATCCATTGTGCTATGTTTTAATATGGCCAAAAGGCGAGACAGGATGGCATATTTCAATGCCGACGGGAGTTGAGCGCAAAACAAAAACAAAGAAAATGTGACTATGAGAGAATACGTTTCTTATAAGCTTGCAATTCGTGGTACTCCCCCTTTTGGTGATTTCAGTCCTCTTTTGAATGCTGGAAAGCTGACGCAACAATTAATTGTTGATTTTTATTGCCGTATTGAAGGTGATAGACTAAAATTTATTCGTAATCAACAAACTAAATTACGAGGTGATACATACGTGGGTCTTGCTGATGCTGTTCGAGCTAAGGCTGATGATAAGAAATTAAAAGCCGGAAGAATTGTTATTTTGCCATCATCCTCGGAATATGATACAAAATTATCAAGATGTTGTGGCAATTGTAAGAAAATTTGGTAAACCTGATATTTTTATTACTTTTACCTGTAATCCTTTATGGCCGGAGATTGTTAGTAGTATTAATTCATATGAAACTACAAATAATAGACCGGATATTGTTGTTCGTGTATTCCAAGCTAAAGTTAAAGAACTCATGAGACTAATTACCATAAAACAGATTTTTGGAGAGGTGCAATCGTTTATATACAGGGTGTTTTTGAATTGAGTACAGATTTTTGGGAGATGATAGAAGAGGTTCTTAGAAGTATTTTTTGTCATATGAACATGGGGTCCCCGCAGCTCCGTTTACTTACAATACTGCATTGAACAATCAAATGACACCGGGACGCAGTGTGCGTTGGTAGGCCTAGATTATTTTATTTTTAACAATTAACACAAGCAATCTACTGTATAACAATTCTTTACCTACTGCTTTTCCAGAATGCGATTAGTTCATTTACATATGGCCTAATCGTATTTTACAAAGGGGTTGGATACCATGGAACCTCCTTGACGAAGTTTGTCCTAAGACTTTTCAACAAACAAGCACGTGCACCTTGTAATTTCTTTGCAAACAATTATTTTAAAAGTTATTACAGTAGATTGCTTGTGTTAATTGTTAAAAATAAAATAATCTAGGCCTATCAACGCACACTGCGTCCCGGTGTCATTTGATTGTTCAATGCAGTATTGTAAGTAAACGGAGCTGCGGGGACCTCATGTTCATATGACAAAAAATACTTCTAAGGACCTCTTCTATCATCTCCCAAAAAATCTGCACTCAATTCAAAAACACCCTGTATACTGTTGAATTCCAAAAAAGAGGTTTGCCATATATTCATCTATTATTATGCTTAAAAGAACATTGTAAACTGCGAGAAATAGAAGATATTGATAACGTTGTGTCAACAGAAATACCTGAACCTAATGATACTATTTTATTTGATTTAGTGATATCTCATAAGGTGCATCCACATTTTTTATGTATGGACAAAGGGAAATGCAGAAAAGAATATCCAAAAGAGTTTGTACCAGAAACTAAAGAAAATGTTAATGGTTACCCTCTTTATCGATGAAGAAATAATGGTAAAACTGTATCAAAAGTAATTAAAAGGGTCAAAATTGATATTGATAATCATTTTATAGTGCCGTATAATGCTTTTCTCTGAAGATATTTTCAAGCACACACAAATGTTGAAATTTGTGCAAGTGTGCATAGTGTGAAATACTTATATAAGTATATATATATAAAGGTCATGATTGTGCAGATATTCCAGTCACATTTGATATACAAGGTGATTATAATTAAAGTCCCTTTGTAAAAATGCTATAAAAAAACAACCATGAGTCCGAATGACTTCAAATTTGGACTGAGCATTCTTGAAGAAGGGGCATTTGATATGGATAAGAAAAAAAATAGTTCCAAAATTTATCACTAGATGGCGCTGTAAGCGGCATATGTATAATAAAAAAAAAATCATGTTTAACTTGTTTTAGTGTCAATTGCATTCCTTGACCAACTTTAATGTAAAAACATCATGCCATAAACAACTCATGCCAAAGCCGTCGTATTTCAATTCAAAATGTCACTTCTAGCTGAATCCGCTTCCGTTATGCCGCTTACAGCGCCATCTAGTGATAAATTTTGGAACTATTTTTTTCTTATCCCATATCAAATGCCCCTTCTTCAAGAATGCTCAGTCCAAATTTGAAGTCATTCGGACTCATGGTTGTTTTTTTATAGCATTTTTACAAAGGGACTTTAATTATAATCACCTTGTATTTTACATCATGATGAACTATCAACCTTTGTAAATACAAGGTATGTTTGTCCAACTGAAGCTGCGTATAGAATTTTTGCGTATCCCATGCACGAACAGTCACATACTGTTGTCCGATTACCTGTCCATTTACCTAATGAACTTCAACAATGATAATGCATCTGATGCACTGTCAAAAGCCAAATTGAAAATTATTGAATTAATTGCATGGTTTGATTTGAATAAGAACCCTACCACTAAAAGTCCATATATATATATCCGGAAACTCCAGTTCATTATGTATGGGATAAATATACATGTCAGAGGAAAAATAGTAAAATTTGGGAAAATAATTGGTAGACTGTATAATGTTGCGCCATCTGAAACAGAAAGATACCACCTTCGATTATTATTACTTCATGTTATAGGAGCTGAAAGTTTTGCAGATCTTAAGACATACAAAGGATTTCTACGAGGGTTGGGGCATAAGTCATGGCAACTATTTTTTTTCTTGTAGATTTGTGAACGGATCACAAACGTATATGTGTCGTGTGGAAGTTCTGCAGGCATATTGTGTATGCAGAACAACAGATGGCTCTGTGATAGCTGGTAGTAGCGCAACGAGGGCTGTAAAATCAGTCAGTTGGTGAGTGTCGTGAGAGATGGAAGTAACCCGTTTTGAGCAGCGCGCTTACATCAAAATAGCCGTTCTCCGAGGGAGAAATGCGATGGAATATCACAGTGAATTAGTGGAAGCCCTTGGGAATAATGCCCTACCATACCGTACAGTAGCACGGTGGGTAGGAAAGTTTCAGCAAGGACGTGTGTCAACCAGTGATGAGCAACCGTGAAGGCCATATTGCCCTGTATACTACCGTAATAAATTAGTGTGTTACGATATTTCAGTGCTATTCATTGTCCACACATATAGTTAACACCTTGTCCTTTCGTCTGTATATGTCACATTTTCCAACCGGACTGGTATCTTCAAGAAAAAATATAGTTGCCATGACTTTTACCCCAACCCTCGTATATTCCACTTTTAAAGATGCATCAATGGAACGCGGTTTACTTCTAGATGATTCTGAATGGATGCGTTGTTTACAAGAAGCTTCGGTCTTCCAAATGTTATTTCAGATGCGCCAACTATTTTTGTATATTTGCATATTTCAACTGCCAAATAATGCATTTCATCTATGGAATGCTTTCAAGGATTCACTTTCAGAAGACTATCTTTTTTTCTATGAAAGTAATATGAGTTATCAGTTAGCCCTTTTAAAACCAAATTCAACTTCTATATCTGCCTTTAAATTACCTTTTACCGATTTTGTTTCCCTTTATTCCAAATTATCATTCTCCTGTCAATAAAAATCTTATGCCTATGTTACAAGACCCTAAAGAAGAACAGAAAATCTTTATAGACCATGTTATGTTAGTAATTGAACGAAATAATACGAAAGTATGTAATGCTTATTTTATTGATGGTCCAGGTGGTACTGGGAAAACTTTTGTTTATAAACACCTCATAAAAAGATGTTTAGAATTCGGTTTTGAGGTAATTGCTGTAGCTTGGACTGGAATAGCTGCTTTGTTACTACCGAATGGTCGTACTGTACACAGTCGTTTTAAATTGCCCCTCAAATTGACTTAAACCTCTGCATCATGTCTAAAATTGAATAGCAAAGAGGCAGAAAAAATTCAAATCTTCTAGAACTTATTGTTTGGGATGAAGCACCGATGGCTAATATTCATGCTCTGATGTGCATCAACAGACTTCTAAAGGATGTTATGGATAATGATATTCCTTTTGGGGGGAAGGTTATTGTTCTTGGTGGGGATTTTAGAAAAGTTTTGTCGGTTGTACCACATGCCTCGAGACAAACAATTATCCAGTATTAAGCTTTCACCGTTGTGGCCACTTTTTAAGATATTTAAACTTACCATTAATGTGCGTGCAAAACAAGAGGAATTAGAGTTTGCAAAGTTTCTAATTAAGATTGGAAATGGTGAATATCCATCTGTAAGTAAGGAAGAAATTGACATTATTGAATTGCCACCCCTCATAATTGCTGAAAATGATATTGTATTAGAAATATATGGAAATAAATTTAATTCGTCTGCTGAAATTATTAATTGGCACCAAAAAATGAGCACTTTAATACAATAAATTCAAAAATTCTTGATATAATACCAGGAAATTTAAGGTCGTATGTAAGCTGCGATTATTTAATAACTGAGGATGAAAGTGAGGTTCTACAATATCTCACGGAATTTTTAAACAGCTTAGAATTAAGTGGATTACCACCTCACAATTTACAGTTGAAATCTAGAGCAATTGTTATACTTCTGCGTAACTTAAATCCTTCTCAGGGGTTATTAAATGGAATAAGATTAATTGTTCATAACATGTAAGACAATTGCGTGGATATGGAAATTATAACTGGCAACAATGCTGGCGACAGAGTTTTAATTCCTCGCATTGATTTAACACCTTCAGATACCGGTTTACCATTTTCATTTAAAAGACGACAATTTCCCATTCGCCTTGCCTTTTGCTTAAGCATCAATAAAGCCCAAGGTCAAACTTTTGATAAAGTTGGCCTCTATCTTCCACAACCTGTGTTTAGCCATGGGCAGTTATATGTGGCTATGTCACGTGCCCGATAATTTCAAAATTTAAAAGTACAAATAGAACCAAAAAGTAACAGAACCTCCGATATCGTCTTAAAAGAAATACTTTAAAATACAAATTCATAAAGTACAATTAGAATAAAAAATTAAAAGATAATATTTAATATGATACAGTGGACAATCTTTAAATAATATATCTAAACTCTACAGTTTATATCCCGTATAAATTATGAGATGTAAATGCTTTAAATGACTTTGTACTTTAATTTTAGAGTTTTTTTCATTTTCAAATACATGTTATGTAAATTTATACCTGACTATAAATGAGACAGAGTCTATGTGTGCCTGTGTGATTGTAGCTCCGCCAACGCCGGTCCCAAGCCCGAGTAAAAAAGGAGCAGGGGTTTATTTTTTTAAAACTATTGCTAACAAATATTATGTATAGCAATATTCTTTTTCTGTGAAACCACACATTTGTTTTCCGTCAAATTTTGACGGGTTTCATCTAGTTGTAACTAAAGATATTGGAGTTCATGTCAACACGTACTTCATGCATGCACAGTTCATTGAGCAAATTTTGAATACGTCTATTAAACTGCGTCAATTCACTGGTTTGGAAAGTTTTGCTATGCTAAATACTTTGGAGCGCTGGTTATGTAAATTCACTTCCAAAAAAACCAAAAAACATTGGCTCATTATTGTGATGATTTTTATGAGACTTCATGTGAATATATCTTTTAACTATTTAGCAGCAATGATATCCGTATCGCCTACTAGTTGTAGAAGATATTTTTCTGAATACTTACCGCTGCTTTCAAAAGATATCCAGACCGCTCTCGTTTGGCCGGAAAAAGAAGAAATACTAAAAAACATTCCCCGTTGTTTTCAGAAGTTTAGGAATATTAGAATTATCCTGGATTGCACTGAAATTGCAAACATTTGGGGGTCCTCGGTTACATTGTCGAATTCTAACATATTCAAGCTATTATGGCAATCATACAATGAAATTTATGGTAAGAGTCTTTCCTGCTGGTCTTTTCACGTTTATAAGCCTCGTATACGGAGGCCGTCCTTATGATAAAACAATATTCTTGGATAGCAAAATCTGGAAAAGTTGATTCCTAAAGTTGACGCTGTGATGGCCGACAAGCGTTTCTTGATCCATAAAGAATCTGAAGAAGCTCAGATTGAACTTTTTAGACCACCTACTTTAAAAGTTTCATCCCAATTTTCAAAAGAAGAAGCTGAAGCTACAAAGGCGATTGCTGAAGTCCGCGTCCATGTAGAGCGAGCAATCCAGAGAATGAAAGAGTTTAAGATTCTTGATTCTCCTTATGTATGGATAATGATGAGATATGCAGATGACTTTGTCAAACTCATCGCAGGAATTTGTAATCTGTCTTCACCAATATTGGACATAAAATGTTTTTGAATAAATTATTGTATTTGCTTTAAATTAATGTTTCAGTTACATTACTTTTTAATATTCAAGTATATAAAAATTACTGTTTATTTATGCTTAATTTAATTTAAAAAGAAAATAAAATAGTACAGCTTAACTATGTATAAATTAGCATTTGTGATAAAATCAAGATACAGAACTTTTTTAAATTTTTTTTTATTTTGACAAGTAGTCAATAATCTTAGTGAAGTATATCCAACTAAGTTTCTGCAACAACTTTTTTAAAATGTCTTCAACTTTTTCTACAGGAATGATTAACATTTCACTTGAAAAATATGAAAATACAATGAATTCTCCTCTTGTTGCTGCAGTGAGGGACATTCCAACTTGAAGTTGTACATAATAAGCATGTTTCTTATTCAAATGTACATTTTCTGATTCTACTTTGAGAAATGGGATTTTTTTTTCTGCAAGCAGAAACTTGAAGTCAGCAGCTGAGGCTAAAAATGGGCATTTAAATTCTAATAACACTCGTTGTACGAGGGTGGGCTGAAAAGTAATGCCTCCATGGCTGTAACTTTTTTATTTTTTAACCGATTTTCAAAATTCTTTTTGTATCTGATACTCACATTTCTCCTCTATGTAATGCACTATTCACTTTTCGACATAATCCTTATTCCTTTCCACGCATTGTACCAACGCGTGACTAGTCGGGTGAACCCGTCGGAGAGGAATTCCGGGGTTGTCGTCGACATGAGGATTGAATGGCAGCTTTGGATCCTCTTCTGCAGCACGATAACGCCCGTCCGCACACGATCGCCACACATCAGAGGGGGTTGCAGCGCCTACAGTTCAAAGATGAAAAACTGCTGTTCAAAAATGAAAGACTTTGCACCTTGCGACTTTCACCACTTCCCAAAGAGGAAAGAGCACCTTAAGGGGCATGAGTTGCGTTCTGACGACGAGGTGAAACCTGCCATTCGGTCTTGGTGTCGACAACAACCCCGGAATTCCTCTCCGACGGATTCACCCGACTAGTCACGCGTTGGTACAATGCGTGGAAAGGGATGGGGACTATGTCGAAAAGTGAATAGTGCATTACATAGAGGAGAAATGTGAGTATCAGATACAAAAAGAATTTTGAAAATCGGTTAAAAAATAAAAAAGTTACAGCCATGGAGGCATTACTTTTCAGCCTACCCTCGTACATGGAATTCAACTAATCTATCTGGGCTACATGCAAGCCATGGAACTGATGCCAAACATATTAGTCCGACATTTTTAATTTGTAAATTTTTCAGCTCTGCATACTTTTCCTTAGCAAAGGGTTCCCATGTTTTCCCATGAAGTTGCACGAATTCCCTCAAATGTTGAAAATATTTCTGTATTTTCTTTTCCCAGTTCGACTCTTCTTTTGAGCCATATGTATAAAGTTCATAACACTTGCTGGCAGTTATTCTTTTTTGCCTGGCTTCTTCCCATATTCTGGACTTGTACTGTGCTTGTGTGTTCTGGCATAGTAGCACTGACTCTCCCATTGTTAACTGTTTTTCATTGTAATAGGTTTTCTGATAAGCAGGTGTATTTGAAATTGAGACCTTCTTCAATATTATTTTGCCTTTTTTATCAACAACACATAAACTGGCCTAATTAGTTTCCCAATAGCTTCATCAGCACTCTTCAGTATCTCAGAGATATAACATTTTAACTCCGCAGCGTTATGAAAGGTCATTGATGAAATTTGATGCTGACTACGTAAAGATGTCCTTCCTTTGATGCGTTGTGCCAAAGCACTTTCGGGAGCTGCTAACAGCAGGTCAGACATGCATTCTTTTTGACAAAACGTTACTGCTGTTGTCATTACATTTCTGATGCACATGCTGGTGACTGGTACGGCCTCGTACATTTCATCACACTTGGTCTTCAATCTTCCCCAAATCTTTTGGCTATCTGTACAGCTAATATCTTTCAAGTTACACAGTGGGTTTCTAAGCAAAATAATAAGCACAACATTAATAAACATTAGCCCAACAGACATCGATATACACTGCTTTGCAATGAAATTCCACCACCAAGAAGGAGTTATCTGACCTTATCCATATTTAGTGGGGGGGGGGTCGACTAGTAAACGATTAGATGCATGCTCACGGGACATGACCATTTGGGTTGATACAGGATATCCGGTAACCTGTCCGGCTCATCAGTTGATACCTGTGCGAGACGTTCCATGCAATAGGGAGGGAGCAACTGCCTCGTGAACGTACAATACTGTAATCATGAACGTTTGCCAAAAGTGTGTACGAAAATATAAATCAGCCTTTGTGTGATTTTCGGTGAAAATCATGAACGTTTGCCAAAAGTGTGCACGAAACTGTAAATCCAACGACAACCGTTCACGCAATTAACGGACTTTGAACGAGGTCGGATTATTGTTCTCTCCGAGGCTGGATGGTCAATCAGACGGATTGCTGTCTATGTGTCGCGGGACGCACGCACGGTAGGCCGATGTTAGAGGCAATGGCGAGAGGAAGGCACACATGCCAGAAGACCAGGCTCTAGGGCCCGGAGAAGCACGTCAGCTCGCACCGACAGGCGGATACTGCGGACAGAACCATCACCCTGCGGCAACTGCGCGACAACATCACTATTCCCGGTACTGCTCCAGTGTCAATAGCGACAATAGCACGCCGGTTACACGTCGCGACAATGTCTGCCAGGCGTCCATTGTTGTCTTCCTTTGACACCTGAGCACCGCACGATACGACTGCAATGGTGTCGTGAACGAGTGGGCTGGCGAATGGAATGGCGCCCGGTGGTCTTCAGCGACGAATCCCGCTTTTGTTTGGACACAGATGACAGACGCGGACGGACAATTGTGGAAAGTGCCAATGAATAATGCATCCGGTATCGCCATCGTGGACCAACACCCGGGATCATGGTCTGGGGTGCCATCGCCTACGATACCAGAACGCCTTTAGTCACCATCCAAGGCACCCTGACAACAGCACGGTACATCACAGAGATTCTGGAGCCTTTCTGCACACCATACTCGGCGCAGTCTTTCAACAAGATAACGCCGTAGTTTACTGTGCTAGTACTTTGCCAATTAGACTAACGAACCCCGTAATAACTAAGCATCCAAGAAAATATTTTTTTCAATGATTAATTTCATTATTGAATATTTTTTTTATTCATGCACCTTGCGATTGGTTTATTGTTGGTGATAATGAATTATTATTTGTCATCTATAGTCCATCCAGCCTTAGTCTGCGCTAAATGTGATGGCCGTTTCA
>JAHWFO010018846.1:2066181-2120892 GCA_023313115.1 Rhysida immarginata
GATGGAAGGGTCCTCAGAAGCTAAAACAGGCGGTACACCGGATTTGGCGTACAGCGCCTTCATAAAGCTGGCGACGGAAAATGGTCCGTCCGCCATTAACATGACCATACGGTCCATGGTCAAAAAGTGAAAATAAAAAAATAAAGTCACAAAAAAGTTCGAGGGGGGGGGGGGTGAAACCTCCCCCGGGGTCACCGGGGGGAGGGTCACAAAAAGTCACAAATTACTCACAAAGTCAAAGAGATGGGAGAGGAGCTGATGTAGTCGATTCCGATACCGAGCTGATACTGATTCAACATACTACTTTTAGTTAACAGCAAACCTACCAGAACAAAAAAATATTTAAATATCACGTCCCGCGTGAGAGAACTTCCGAGTTCTTGGAAAGGAAACGACACATTCGCTCCAAGAAAACGAGCTATTTAATACAACGACGACTAAACAATGGCAACAAAGAAAAACGTGAAACTTATAACAATAGCGATGACGACGAACCTCGGGGAAAGAAAAGACAATTAACGAAAAATCGTATTTCTTAAAAAAAAATTTAAAATTTCTCCTAGGAATTAAATTTTCAAAACATGAAAAAACTATACTGCAAGAAAAAAGGTTTCCCAAATTTAATAGTTCGTGAAAGAGCGTTCTTAAGAAAACAAGTACAAGGTACAGCAAAGAGAGAGATGAATTTTAAATAATCAGGCTTGAAAAAGCAAACAGGAGATATCATTTCTAAGAAACGCGTCATTATTAAAAGACGACGAGATAAGACATTGAGCTCACGCACGGAATAATTCTTATAAACGGAATTAGGTAAACTTACGAACTCCGAACGCTTAACTAAAAGCCTTGACGGAAAAATTAATATAGCCAAAAAGATCCTCAAGCGACTAAAGCAAATTTTCTATGGGAATAATAACCTAAGAAAAAAAGGAGAAATGGCGCGAAGAAAAAAATTGACATTTTTATTATTAATTTCCCAGGCGAAAATTATCATTAACCCGTAAAACTGACGCTAACCGAACGCGTCGAGTAGTCCCTTTATAACAAAAGTGGAGGGGGACTACGGTAACCTCCGTTTAAAACATATAGTAAAGCGTTAGGTACAAAGTTAGCGGAATACCTACTCCGATAAACATGGGAGCAGCAATAGTCAAAGGGTAAATAATGGATGACTGGAGCCAGGAATATCGATAAGTCGTGGAGGGATAGAAACACGACGTTGGAAGAGTCTGCGAACAGAGATAATGATAGCAGAAAAGACTATCGTAATACGGCGAAGGAAAAAAAAAATTTTAATACTGTAGAGGGTGTAAAGGTACGCAACACCGGATATTTGTGATCATATAGTGTATCTAGTATGTATACTGATAATGCTTCTTCATTTCTGAAATTACCTACCATTTGTGATCAAATGTTTAGCGTGTATTTGCAAAAATGATAACTGCAGAATCTACTGTTTTCATGCAGTTGGACGAAATTAAAAAACTGTGCTTGATATCCAGAATTGTTTTGTTTTTTTTTTTCTTTCTTTTCTTTTTGCTTTGATGATGATCTTTGACTTGGTTTTCATTTGCTCGTTCCTGTTTTTAAGTTGTTTTGTCCCTTGCTGTATTTGCTTTGTGACGTTATATCCTCCGCAGAATGCAATAGAATAATAATAATAATAATAGGAAATTCCTACACCCAGACATCAATACTCCCACGAGTGCATAACTTTCCCTCCCTCGCATTTGAGTCCCTTGGGCTCGGCCCTCTTTTGGGTCCGCCTCTGGGATTGGCTTCCGGACTTGATCCGAGTTTGGCTTCCCCAAACAATGACCATAATAATAGACAGGTTGAGATTGCTTGCCCTTTCGTATGCGAGATATGAGATCTATAATTTGCGACATCAAATTTTCACTTGCAGCACGTGTCACTCAAGTCGCATAGGCCCGGGTAACTAACGTAAGTTAACGTCAGATAAACTACTGTATGTGACGCACGTACCTGGGCCAAAGTGATCGACTTGAATTAGTATTTTCGCTCGTGCTGCAGTGAAAATTTTACGTAACTCGCGGACTACACCTCAGGCAAACTTGTCTAATAATGTATCTTAAAAGTTGCATGTCTCATTTAAAATTGTTGCATAATGAAAATAAATTAGTATTTTATAATAAAACTGGAAGTTAAATGTTGGTCCTTTTTCGTTTTTTGTTTGTTGAACAGGTAGCAAGTTTTTACTGAAAAAAATTCATTTCAGTATAATAAATTAACATACAATAACGAATAGAATTCAATGTAATCAAAAAATTCACCAGTAATTTAATCAAAAAAATTTCAACAGTAAAAACTAAAATTAAAAGCCCCAGATGTAGCACTGCGCCGTGTAGAATAGAAAACCCTGGATACTACAATTGTTTTTCGACTAGTAGCTCCTGGCCCGCATCTACTGTTTATCGTCGAAGTTAGAGTCCAACGCATTGGGAGCCCTGCGGGCCCCGTGACGCTGCCGACGGATTGACGCCCGCGTAGATAATGAAGAAACCCCATAATTCTTTGCGCGTCGATTGCCTGACATGATTAATCGATATCAACACTAAACCACGCCTACTCCAACTCTCTCTGGATGAACTATAGTAGCGTTCTTTCCGTTGGGTTTGCCTGCTTATTTGGATTCAGTTAAAGGCCGCATTAGACGATGGAAAAATCTATCGTAGTTTTGTAAAAATCGTGGTAATTCTGTTTCAATCCTATTTATACTTTACTTCATGGAAGTGTCGCTATTATTAAAGACGGAATTGGAACTCTGTGAATTACTAATCTTTAATTCTTAATTTATGTCACGGTTGCCACATTGTAAGGTGTTCTGTGAAGTGAATGGGTAACAGCACTCCTCTCAGAATTCATAAAAGGAGTACATGACGCTTGTTGTATGCGCCCTAATGTATGCTTCATATCTTACATTATCATTGTATGTGAATTCTTTCAAGTAGATAAAAAAATATTTATTAACAAGCTCTTTAGATTTGTACCCGTGGTTTGTAAAAAAAAATGATCTTATTGCATCAGGAGCACGATCCATTTTGTAAGGAAAAGCTTTGTTCATTCAACTAATTCAAATTAAGTCTTCCACTGCATTTGCTGTAAAATGACGTTTAGGATGAAAAGTATAATAACCTTTCTTCTTGAATGATTAAATAATTAATTAAAAATACAAAAATAATTAAAAAATAATAGATAAAATCAAAATCAAAATAAAAAGCTGACGTTTCGGATAGAGACTATCCTTTATCAAAGCAAAAAGGATAATTCTCTAAAAGCAAATAGAATATTAGAGAATTATCCTGAAGTTATCTTGAATGATTGTTAATTAAAAATCTTTAATGATTGTTTTCTTTATATCTGTTTTAGTAGAATAATGAATACGACAAGTTTCTCTTATAATAAATAGCTAATTATTTATTTATACAGCTTGTTAGTGTCCTCTCTGTCAGTACTTCTTTTTGCCTGTGGTATATGAAAATTTAGATCAAACTAAATTCTACACGTGATAGATTTCTTTTTTGGAGGTTATGCGAAGGATGCAGTGTATCAAACTCCTCGCAGAGACTCGGATATGCTGAAACCTGAATTCAATGAGCTTATACAAACATTTCTCGAATAACATTTATTTATGTGTATGAAAACCGGGTATTACTATTTCAAATACGTATTGCAATACTGTAATAAAATACTGTACTGTAAAAGTGTAAAAATAAAGTAATACATTGTTTTTAATTGAGTTTGACAGTTTTATTAAGAAAAGCAGGTTTGTTTACTTTCAATCGCAGATAAGCAATATTACTGAGTTAGGGAACCCTCCATTTTGGGACCACTTCTTAAAAAGGGCCACTTGGCCTTTCCCCGTCGGTCCGTTTAGGGAGATTTCACTGTAATTGGCCACAGTGGGTATCAAGCCATCTTTTAAGAGAAAATCGAATCTTTTGTCTTCTTTATTACATTTGCTCTCTATGAAGAATAAAAATAGAAGTTTTCGAATTTATTATTTTTATTTCTAAGATACAGAAAAGGATACTATTGATTTACTTCTTTTCACACGCAGGGGCTGATGACCAAATAGGGGAAGGCGTGATTGGGAGGAATGATGCTTCTGATTTAAATGGGAATGGGAATTTGCATATTCATAACCAATACGAAGTTCTAATGGACTAATTAAATTTTATTTTCTCCTTGTTTTATCCAAGATAAAAATTGTATAAGTTACAAGTGCGATAAACATAATGAGTAAAGAGAATTGAAAATTTGTTTTTAAAAATCGTTTATTACAGAAACAATACAGCTATCGTGAAACATATAGTATAAACGTATATTATTAAAATAATATGCAATTTCGTTGGCGTTGATATAAAGTTTTATACTTCTTTTTAAGTTCAGCTCATGTTTCCGTGAAGTGTCACGTGATGAATGAAACTAGAGTCTTCCAGTTTTAGTGATGACCATAGTGATGACCATGACCGTGATGGCCGTGACCATGACCATATCCGCCCTTTTCATGATGGCCTCCGTGTCCGTGATGTCCTCCATGGTGACCACCGTGTTCACCATGGTGACCATAATGTTTGCCATGGTGTCCTTCTCCATGATGACCGTGTCCATGGTGGCCTTCGTGATGCTTGCCATGGTGAGCATGGTCCCACCACTTACCATGATGGCCATGTTCTTCCTTATGGTAACCACTTTTGAAGCCTTCATTATGGTGGCCGTGGTCGTGGTGACCATGATGGCCATGTTTCTCGTGTCCGTGGTGGTGGTGGCCATGTTTCTCGTGTCCATGTCCTCCGTGGTGACCATGGTGAGCTCCATGGTGTCCGCCGTGCTCGCCATGATGTCCATGAAGACCATGTTTGTGATGATGTCCATGTCCACCGTGATGATGTCCATGTCCGTAATGGTGATGGGGATGATGATAACTTGCAGCGGTCTCGAGATCGCCTTCTTCAGCAGTAGTAACTTCTTGCTTTTCCTCCTCTTCGCAAGAAACGAAGGCCACAGCTGCTACTAACAACAACGCCATGTACAAATATGAACGCATCTGAAAGAAACATTTCCTTAAAATCATGTTTAAATGTGTCTGCCAAAATATTAAAAAACGATTTGTTTAATTAAAATTATCTGAACAATAATTTTTAAATAAACCTAATTCACCGATTTTTAAATGAATCGTCTTAAAATTCTAACAGAATATTTTAAGCAGATATGAATCTCAGTTGTGCTTTTACTAACTGAAAATAAATATTGATAACTTAGAGAAATCGAATTATATGACACTTTATCAAATGATAACCTATCCCGTATTATCCCACTTATTCAAATAAAAATGTAGTTGGGCACGTTCACTCCAATAATAAGCACTCCATATAGTTTTGAAGATTCACTAGCTTGATTTTATTGCTGATAACAGTAGTTCAGCTGTGAACGAAACCATTCCGTGATTATCTCACACCTCCTCCATGCTCGATAAAAACTAGGTTTTGCAGGACTTTTCAACAAGAACATGAAAATCACACGAAGAGAAGTCGGAACTTGTTGTAGTAGGTTCTCTGAAAACATTGTCTGGTTCTAAAGACAGTAAGCCGATGCGTTATTGTTATCGGTCTCTGTAGCTGTAGATGGATTCGCCATGCTCTTAGTGCAGCTCCACCTGTTATTACATGATCTTGGTGCGATTAAACACTGGATATAAAAAGTAAGATGCAGAAACCAGCGAGTCGCGGGTAGGAATGCCGTCGAGAGTTGGAGATTGTGTTTATCCGTACATATTAATCTATCAAGTGGCAGATGATAGATAGCGAGATATCGGCTGGTGTAACTTTCCGTCACATCTAATATAGGCGGATCTTATTGTTTGGTTTACATTAGAACGGAAAGCATTAAAGCGGAGAATATATGCTCGTGCGCAGTTAACTTAGTCGAGCTCATTTAAATGTGCATTCGCAGATTGGTGTGCCTAATATAAACCATGGATTCTGAAAGGGAGAAACGCTAAAATTAAAGAAGATATATAAAATAGCGCGAACTTTTTCTAAATCGGTTGCCGGCGAAAATAACTGTTGATTAGTTTAGCTATAACTATGTAATTTACTGGAAGTTTGAGTTATTTACTATTCATGTGCTTAACTGCGATGAACTATGCGCGCCCCCTTGCGATGGTTTATGCCACCGAACCTTTAAGAACTACAACCTACCTGACATTTAATGCCGCGACTATCATCTATTTTTTCTTTCGTATAACGGACAATTATTGAAGTAAAATAAAATAATAATATTTCCAATAAGATTCTCTTCTTTATTGAAAGTTCAAATTTTCTAAGAGGTTTACAATAACACTTTTTTTTCAAAATCATTTTCTTGTATTATCCGAATAATAAACTTGTAATATGAATTAGGAAGAAGGAAAAAAATCTGTTATTTGTTTTTTTCTTCCGAAAATGCCCTTTCAGAAATTCATGAAAAAGTATTTATGGCTGATGACAAGAGAACTGCGACAATCTATTATTTTATAAATGACATTAATTTTTGGGGGGAATAAGTGAATATTTTAAAAATTTCTCTATTATAATATTATGTTTTAAATCATCTATATTGTTAAGACGCTAACAAACAAAAAAAAATGATAGATCTTTATGAGCTCGGAAGTTAAACTGAAGAGAAAAAGCCCCTTAGTACTACAGAAATGGAATCTCTAAATAATAGAAAAATCTGTAGAAGGATATTGAAAGTGGCCAGCACTACTGAGATAGCAAAAACATCGAGCGCATTTCCTGTAATGCACAAGGAAATGCGCTGGAAAGCAAGGAACTATGCAGAGAAATGATTCTAGGACATACAATAAAAACCGCTAAGAGTATTATTTTAACTTACCCTGATATTTTTAGACCACGCTAATTTTGAGTCCAAAGTCTTCTCCGTTTTTCAGACAATGTATTGTCCTTTGCTTAATGGTAGCGCAAGATAACATGCTTTTCTCGGCCACGACTGAGCCTTTTATACAAGACTTGCTCCGCCTTAATCATTCCGCAGCCTCTGTTCATTCATCCTCTTCGGCGGTAGCAGGAGGCGGAAGAGGAGGAGGAAGACGCGGCGCACGGTGGCACTGACGACACCTTTCCCCTTCGTCATGCTTCACTAATTATGAGACATCTAAATCGAGCGCATAACAAGATTTGTTTCGCTCCGTTCCCTTTTTTTATAATTCTTCTCATAATTAAGAGTTACTAAATTATTTATTTATTGCAATTCATCCAGGGGATCTTGGGTGCGTTCATTTTTTTTAAACTCATTTCTGGCATTCTTTGCTAACTCTGCGTTAATAAAACCGTTCCAGTTACGGCAATCCAATTATTTACAATTATATTCAATGAGGAATGTGAATGTGATCAACGAGAAAATTTGGAAAACAAATAAAACAAGTAGGTAATTATAAAAAAGTAAATTCTTAAGTCAAAATAAATAAAATTATAGGAAACTTACAGATATTGGCAAGTGCAGTTTGGCATGATTTAAAATAATATCGATTGTGTTTATTGTATCATATGTACAGATATTTTAAATTATTTATTGATATTTAGCTGAAATATAATTTCTCGCGGCAAAAAAGCTCCATATCCTTTTCAAATTTTAGGGTAATTTTCATATGTGGTTCATCATTTTTCAATTTTACGCTTTCCCCGTTTCAATTATTTTCGAACAGTATTGGTCTCAATGGGGTGAGGCGGAGCTTAGCTTTAAAATTTTCCTTAATAAAAATTGTTTCATCAATGTTATCTCATTGCCATTATGAACTTAATTTCCGTTCTGGATTATTTTCTATACCTAGTGTACCGTAATGAGTGAACAAAACTTTTGAGGGGTGTTAGAGGACCTTATTTTGAATCTTTGATACATAACAAAATTGTCAAACAACCTACATAAACGGCTGTCTGAGACTTCTTCATAATATCGAGTGAACTAAAATTTATTCAAAATAAAGAATATGTAAAAAAAAAATTAAAACACCACTCTTAAATTAAAGCATTAAAAGGTAAAAAATAATTTTAGGACGATGTCTCGGAATGGATTTGACAACAAGCTTTGATGGTGATATGTCAGATTGTGTGAAAGTCATAGCTTCAAATTAAAAATTTGATGTTTTTGCCAATCTATGTATATAAAGATGAATGTTTGTTTGTGGGTTTGTTTGTTTGTTAGTTTGTTTGTTTGTGGGTTTGTTTTTAATACAAATCTACAGTTTTATTCCGATCTTGATGAAATTTTGCATACTTGACCTTCAGAGCATCAGGAAGGTCACTGTCTACCTCAGATTTCGGAAAAATAATAATTATCGATAAAAATTCGATATTCATGGTTATGGCCAGTGTTGGGCAAGATAAAATAAAAATGATATCTAGATTAAGATAAAGATGAGAATTAAATATTTATCTAGATAAGATAATAGATAATATAATTTAATACAATCTAGATAAAGATAAAAGATAAAAACAAATTATTTAACAAATTAAGATAAAATTTAGCCTTTATTTAGCCAAATTTTCAAACTATCGTTATATCATGATAAATATAGGAGTTTTTGCGATAATAGGCTGTTTGCGCCACGCTCTGTTCTGCTATGTTAGGCTGCTCGTTACATTTGTATTGTGGAAATCTAATGTTAATATCGCACATGAAAAAAGGTTGTTGCGTAGAGAGGCATGGATGAAGAAAATATGGATGGGACACTCTATTGCCGTCCCCAGTGAGTTTGATTTTGGGGCGACATCTGGAGCTTTGCGTAGTACTAAATATAATCATCTGCTTAGATTGATTAATAAAATTAAAAATAGACTAAAAACAATAAAATAAAAAATATAAAAAAACTTGCTAAGCACACTTTTATCTTAAAAAGACACTTAATATATGAATTTCTTTTTTAAAAAATTTCTAGTACTACGCAAATCGAAACGATGGTGGTGAAGTTTCGGTTTAGTACTACGCAAAGCAGAAACTGAAACTATTTTTCTTTATTTCCCAGACAGATTTGGTTTAGTACTACGCAAATCCACAGAGAGCGCCACTGAAAAAAAACTCACGCTCGACGCATAGGAAGAGAGGCTACTCGGTATGTTTACGCTTAGAATTGTGGGTAAAGGAAAAGACGTTGCCTTGCTTTCGAGTTTCGATCTACTCCAGCAAAGAACTCAAAAATCACAATGTTGGTTTTGTACTTGGTGAAACAAAATCTTTTTTTTGTTCCCGCTCATGGTTAATTATTTATTATACAAGGTGATTCAGAAAGGTAGGTCAAGAATGAAATACCATGTACAGTTTGTAGCTGGGAACAATATTTTTCCTATAAACATGGGTCCGGAAATGCATCCTTACAGAGATAATACAACTTGTACGAGGTAGGAATGGATGTGCCTTACCCGGACGGCAATGGTAGGGTCTAGTAGGGTCCGTGTAAATTAGGATCTAAACATGTAAATTGTTCATGTTCTCTCCTTTAAAAGAGAGGAAACGAAACATGTGACTCCATTGTCTACAATGGATCGCTTGACTAATACGGAGCTGGCGGACATGCATCTCATCTATGGCGAGGCACAGGGTAATGCTACTGAAGCGGAACGAATTTACCAACAGCGTTTTCCAAACCGTGATTTACCAACATGAGTTCGCGAGAATCTCGTCCACAGACTAAACATCTGCATCAAGGCTCAGGGTCAGTATTTTGAACACCTACTGTAATGTCATTCCTACCTCGTACAAGTTGCATTATCTCTGTGAGGATGCATTTCCGGACCCAGGTTTATAAGAAAAATTTTGTTCCCCGCTACAAACTGTACATGGTATTTCATTCTTGACGTACCTTTCTGAATCACCCTGTATATAATTTCTTAATCTGTTTTAACGCTTCGAGAAGTGACTTGGAGCTGGAGGAGTGAGCTTCGAAGCAGCAAAAACACAATGGCTGCTAATGGGAGCAGCAGGGGAACAGAAGAGTAGTGACATCACTAACGGGTTAACTCTGATTAGTTCCGTTATTTCCTTATCGATTGTAAGTTTGATAGACTTACACCTCTTGTTAAGCATCTGTCGATATCGGACAGTCTAACAGAAAATAGCATGGCGCAAACAGCCCATTATCAGCTGTTCAAGCGAATGATATCGAAATACGATATTTTAGAAAACATCACCCATCACTACTAGGTATCTTCAAGAGGTATTTTCTGAGATACAGTCGACTCCGCTTATAAGAGCCCAGTCGGGGAAATTGAAAAAAGGCTCTTATAAGCGGAATCGCAAAAGACAAGACAGTTATTTGGGGAAAAGTGGCTCTTATAAGCACTTAGCTCTTTTATGCGGAGCTCAAAGAATATCTCAACTGGTCACATGATTACTTGTGAAATTCAGTGACTTTGTCGAAAAAGAAAGAGCCATGAGCCCATAATATTAGTCGCTGGATGCATGTCTCACCTATTTAAGGTCAACCAGATCCTTACAATTTTAGAAAAGTTTTTTCAGTAAATTTATTAAAACCTTTATAAAATTTATAGAAATTTTTGAAAGAGATAAGATAAACTATGCTTAGATAAAGATAAAGATAAAAGATGACATAATTGAAAGTTTATCTAGATAAGATAAAAGATAAAAACTTTTCATCTAAGATAATTATAAGCTTTTTATAACTTTGCTGTGTTAGTTTGTTTAGGTCAAATCTTGTAATCAATATTAAACCAACTTTCCGACAAGCTAGGGAGCTGCAATTTGACACACTTATGCAGAATCGATGACAATTTATGATAAAGAAAAAAATTTTCAAATCGGTTCATTGGTTCGTGTTCTAATGGTACTAACTCATTACTAAGAATTGATTGTTGTAACAGTTGGACATTTCGTTATGGCGAGAGGTAAATTTATCTATTGTTTATTGTTGCAAAATTAAGCTGTATTGTTGCCACTAAATAAAACATTATAAAAGCTTGGTTTGATAAAACCTTTTTCCTCTTATCTTGTTATCTAGATAAATTTATCTAGATAGGTCCCAACACTGGTTATGGCAGGGCATATTAATGAGAAATATCTCATGACCAACAATGCAAGGCAAAGTTTGTGCAACAATAGGTATCAACACGCAATTCACAAACACTGCACGGGCCAACAATATATATCTCATGACCAACAATGCAAGGAAAAGTTTGTGCAACAAAAGATATCAGCAATGGTGTCAACACGCAATACATCAACACAAGGGCAGAGATCAACAATATATATCTCATGACCTACAATGAAAGGCAAAGTTTGTGCAATATAGATAAATTTCAATTTGTAACAATGCATAGAATTCCTGTTATTCAGGCTTTTCCTAGAAAAGACAGTTGTTAGTACTTAACAATTTCTTGAAAATCTTTAAAAATGATCAGTAACTGGAGATAATGGAGAGTTAGCAGTCTATTGAGAAAGAGTGGAAAGACGACAGAGGAAGCACTCCTTTAGCTCCGTGCTGTATTGAGCAAATGGTAAGCAAGTAAATAGAAGAATCGGCGATCGCTAGACTACACAAAGAGATGAATGGCCAAGTTTTGATTCAAGACATCGAGAGAAGAAAGGGAAATCTACGAACATCAAGTGTATCTAAAGTAAGATTATGTGAGTAAGAAATTATTTAGACTAGCAGTGGCATCCTTGGAGAGGTCCATCCATTGTGAGTTTTTAAAAAAAAAAAATTTCGAATTTTCATTATGAATTTTTACTGTATTAATTCTAAACGTAAATATCTTCATGCGTTTATTTTTAAGATATTTCAAAATTTAAATAGAGCAAGAAGGTATAAGAGCTTCTAGGTCCAGGGCAAGAAAAATTTGAGTCTAAAGTATCTGGTGATGCTCCGCTGTGGTGAGGCAAGTCAAGAAGAGTTTAGATAAAGTCCCGGTATATCACCTAGACTTCCTGTTCGTATTTTTCGTAGAATGGATAGTCCCTTTGCTCTGTGTTGTATTGATTGAGTTATTATTTAATTAATTGAGAGTTATAATTAAATTTTCTGAGATTGTTCTCTTTACCTACAAGTGTAATTATCCCGGGCAACGCCGGGTACCTCTGCTAGTTTTTCATATGCGTGATGAATGGCCTAAAGACTGGGGAGGTCATGTCAAAATACAAAAATCTTTGCTATTTGTACAGTTTCGTTCTACTTCTGCCGCAGCGCTAGTGTTGCAGTTCCGAGCATGCACATTCGTCTCTGGTTCATTATCTTTGCACTGACGCCATTATAGCCGGATTGTGTTGTGTTTACATTTTTGGTGATCGTTGAAAATGTTTAAGACAATTTCTGAACCCGCGGACTGTGAAGTGCGTTCTGTAATACGGTTTTTGAACGCAAAGAATGTTAAGCCAGCTGAAATTCATCGTCAACTTGTAAAGATTTATGGGGAAAATACAGCTTTTTGCAATCGATAAAATGTAGTTTTCAATTGAAAAAATAATCTTTTCAAATGAAAAAATGCAGTTTTCAAATGAAAAAATGCAGTTTTCAAATGAAAAAATGTGGTTTTCAAAATAGAAAATGCAGTTTTCAAATTAGAAAATAAATAGAAAAAAAATTCAAAAAATATAAGTCAAAGAAACAAAATAATTTACATAAAATAAAGAAAGCGTCCCAGTTAGCCCTAAAGTTCTAGATTAGGAGCTTTAGTTAGCCTCACTCTCCCTTAGCCTCTAGTGGCAATTATTTGTATTACATAAACGGCGACGAAATTAAGCAGACGACGGGCAAGATGAGCTCAGCGAACGTGTGTAACTCGAATATAGGCTAAAATACATACTGTAAAAAGATTTCCACAATTTACATAGACGTAAAACATTAAATTTTTTACATGTAATTGTGGATAATGTTCCATTCCATAAAACTAACCAAGTGAAGCAGCTAATTGATGATCACAGCTGCCAAGTAATTTATCTAACGCCGTATAGCCCGTTCCTAAACCCTGTAGAGGAAGCGTTCAGCAAACTAAAATTGCTTGTGCGATGCGAACACGCGCCTGACCGGCCAGCCTTACTCGCTGCCATTTCAACTGCAGCAGCGCAAATAACCCCCCGCGACTGCAATGGTTGGGTCGTTCATAGCCGCCAGTTTTTAGTACCGTGCATTCAGCGTACTGAAATTTTAAATGATCTTCCAGACATTCCTCAAAATGATAATGATGATGACAATGAACAGAATTTTGAGAACAGAATTTGTGTTTTTTACTGTATGTTTCTTATTGTATACAGCTACTATATTTAATATAACATACGGCGTAATATCCAATGTTTTTATATAGTTTTACACTATATCTACAGTAATTTGTATAATAATCTTTAATTTTATAATACTAATATTTATATAATAAAATTTTGTAATTTACTGTATTATAACAATATATATAATTAAATTCTTTGGTTTCTTTGACTTATATTTTATGAATTTTTTGTCTAGTTTCTAATTTGAAAACTGCATTTTCTATTTTGAAAACCACATTTTTTATTTTGAAAACTACATTTTTTCATTTGAAAACTACATTTTTTCAATTGAAAACTACATTTTTTCAATTGAAAACTACATTTTACCAATTGCAAACTACATTTTATCGATTGCAAAAAGCTGTATAATGATTGATGGAATGGTGAGAAAGTAGGTTAGGCAGTTCAATGATGGACGAACCAATGTTCATGACGAAGCATGGAGTGGGTGGCTTTCTGTTGTCAATGATGATTTGGTTGAAAAACACCGGTATTATACAGAGTGTCCATAATTAAAGGACCCTATTGCAAAACTGCCTACAGGCGAAACCAGTCAACAGAAAAGTGTGAAATTTTGTGGAGGACGCAATGAAGGGATGGGAATTTGTTTTAGCGAAGAAAAAAAAAAAAGTTACGAATTTCGACACCAGAGGGCGTTTTAATAAGTTTAACCTGTGTAGAACACAACAAATTACAACATAACATTTTCCACATGATGTCCATCATTTTCAGATACCATCTGAAATCACAAGATGGCATGCTCCACAGCTGACTGAAGTGTGTGTGGCGAAGTGTTGCTCACGTGGCGTGAAATGCTGTCTTTAAGATCACGTAAAGTTTTGTATTGTCACGACTTACCAGACGTATCAAATGATCCCTAAGCCAAAAGTCGCATGGAGTGAGGTCTGGGGATCGAGAAGGCCACACCCGATGGAAATGACGGCTGATGACACTTTTTTCTGTAAAATATCGTCTAAGAACATCCGTAACACACAATGTAATGTGCGAGGACGTCGGTCTTGCATAAAGATTGTTCGTGGAAGGCATGACGGGCTTGCAGAGCCGGAACAATTTCGTTTTTTCCCTTTTTGAAGGGAGGGGTTGTTCTACATGCTCTACATGACGCTGTATTTTTTTCCTGTTGCGAAAATAATGTATTTATCGACATTCCTTGCGATTGTTACGTTCCTACGACAGCCAACAATGCTTGAACTTTTAATGATAAAAAAATTTGCTTTGTTTATGGAATCGAATCGACACCTCCTAGAGAGAAGGCCTGCAGACAAAAAGTGTATACATTGTTACATCATCATCAAGTGTCCAAATTTAGGGCTTATTATTGGTAGAAATACGATTAACAATAGCCGCTTGCTATAACAATGTATACACCTTTTGTCTGCAGGCCTTCTCTTTAGGAGGTGTTGGTCGAATGCTGGAAACGAGTGAGGAATGAGCAGAGATGAAGGAGGAACAGGTTCTTCGTCGGTCAAGTACTTTTAGACATGGTTAAGGCTCCAAACCTCTCCCGACGAGATTGCCTCCGTTTCCTTGGGTCGAGAGGAGTTTCAAGAATGCACCATTAGCAGACCTGATAAAGACGAATCCCGGATTTTCTCAGCCTGGCGGAGTTCGACGTAGGATTCATTAGGCCTAAAGCAGAGATCCTCGTCGTAGCCTGTTGGGAAGACTTCAAGTTAAATTTCCACTTTTAAAAAACACCGAAGACAAGGTAGGAAAAAAGGACATGTTTATTAAAGAAACCAGTGTCGTAACCACTCTTTATTTGGATTGCGAGGGATTGAATACGACCAGATTGGGGTAGGGATACGCGTTTCCCCTCCGTCTACTAACACTAATCTTTCCCGTACCGTACGAATGATAAACGTAAATGAATTTTTACCAACACGGACAGTGCTCTTCCCTTGTTCGCTCTGACCTCTCTTCACATAGTTTACCGACTAGCCCTCGATAAGGATATGTTTTTTCTCCCACTTCTTTGGACAATTGTAATTTTACGGACTCGAATAATTCAAGTGAAACCTCCATTCGTTATTGAAAACCAAGGACTTGTATGAAACCCTAAACGGTAAAAATTAATGTTAAGTCATGATGGCTGACTTAAAGAATTTCGACGGAATGACTAAATGTGACTTTTTTATTAAGATTTCTTGAAAACTAATTTTTAATGAACCTTAATGATGAACTTAAGTGGTGGACTTTAGATAAATAAAGACCATAATTGACTTGAAGATAACAATGGTACCCCGGAAATTGATACACCTGATTGTCAGTTTACCCCGGAAATTGATACAAAAATTTATTTTTATATATTGAACTAGCCGAGGACCCGGCGTTGCCCGGGTAATTACACTTGTAGGTAAACTGAACAATCTCAAAAGGTTAAATTATAACTCCAAATTGGCTAAATAATAACTCAATCAATACAACACAGAACAAAGGGACTATGCATTCTACGAAAAATACGAAAAACAGGAATTCTAGGTGATATACTGGGACATTATCTAAACTCTTCTTGACTTGCCTCACCACTGCGAAGCATCATCAGATACTTTAGACTCAATTTTTTCTTGCCCTTCACGTCGAAGCTCTTATACCCTCTTGCTCTATTCGAAACTCCCGTTGTTCAGATGTTTCAAATGCCCGTATAGCTTTTTCTGTTTTAGTTGCAGAGTTTCTCTGACCAATACTCGTTCTTTCTCTTTCCTTTCCAGACACATAAATTTTTGACAGTTGTCTGGACGTTTGATAGGGAGCTCAAGGGAGACACGCGTGACTCCTTTGCTCCATCAATAGACGCTGCCTTATTAATGTTCTGTCACTGCATCATCATTTTATGCTCATTATTAATAATTCTTGGAAACGAACGTTCAATCATCGCATTATCAGCATCTCAGTTTCCAAAATATACACATTCCCACAGAATATAGTCAAAGTGTATTTTTATGAAACGTTTGGATTTGATGTGCTACCAAATAAGCTAGGTGATAACCCCGGCGTGGCTCGGACTTTTTTTTTATTATTAAATTTTGCAATAGCTTAAAAAAACACATGAAAGCGCTTATAATTAATACAGTAAAAATTCTTAATGAAAATTCGAAAAAAAAATTTTAAACGCTCACAATGGATGGATCTCTCCAAGGATGCCACTGCTAGTCTAAATAATTTCTTATTCACGTAATCTTACTTTAGATGTACACTTGATGTTGATGCAATTTCCACTCTTCTCTCGATGTCTTGAAGCAAAACTTGGCCATTCATCACTTAGTGTAGTCTAGCGGCCACCGATTCTTCTATTTACTTGCTTACCATTTGCTCAAAGGAGTGCTTCCTCTGTCGTCTTTCCACTCTTTCTCAATAGTCTGCTAACTCTCCATTATCTCCAGTTAGTAACCCCAAACACCCTTGTTAAGCATTATCTGGCTTCCAAAAAAATTCGATTACTTGACTGGCCATCGCAGTCCCCTGATTTCAACCCCATCGAACGTCTCTGGGAGGTTCTATTTCGTCGCTGAAAAGACAAAAAGGCATCGAACTTTAAATTTGATGACAAATTTTAAATGCTTCAGGAAGAATGATTTAAGATTCCTTCCGAAACCCTGACAAAGTTAGTCGATTTTATGCCTAGCAGATGTCAAGGCTGTTATCAAGAGCAACGGTTATCCTATTAAGTACTAATGTATGACATCATCTCCTTTGATTTCTCACTTTTGTTTCAGATTTGTAACATGTTTGGTATGAAATATGTATCAAAATTTAACCAGTGCCTTATTTTTTGAACACACATAAAAGACAATTTTCTTTTTTACAGCAAGACGTTATAAAAAAAAAAATTGAGATATTTTAATTTATAAAGTTGTATTTCCATGTTATCTACGACTTGTTGAAAAAACTCGCAAGTCTTATTGTTCTGTTAGAATAAAAGCAAAAATTGTACTCGTGCCTATTTTCTGAGCGCTACTGTACGCGTATTTTAATACTTAGCTTCGTGGGCTTCCAAATTGATTTGTTATCCTTCTCATTTGGTATTGTGCCAACTAGAATAGATATAGTCTTTCCTGATAGTTTTCCGACTAAGTAATGAATCCTATCAGCATCTGTTTGCTGCGGATTGGCGTGAATATTTTGTTTGAAAGATTCATAAAAAAGCGGCCAACTGGCAAAGCTCCCATCAAATTTCGGAATAACTATTGCCGATATTTCATCTTTAGTGGTTGTGCCCCAGTAGTTGCGGGGATGGACTGCTGATTTAAACTTTCTAAGCGTCGTTGAGTTCTTTTGATTCGGCCAAACAACATCTCATTGCCGATAGTTTTTTCAGAATAATCCGGAACAAAATCAGAGTTCAGAGTTATATCTAATAGCTTTCTAGAAGAGTCGTTAATTGGGTTTTTCACTGATCAACTGCTACCGCTGAAGAAAGAAACGTTTTCCGAGATTTCCAGGAATGATATTAGAGAGAAAAAAAAGTACTTTCTTGCATTGAAAGCAAAAAGAACATAGCAGTGACATGTGCTACACGTTTCGCTAATTCTATTAGACTTCCTTATGCAAAAAGTAATTATAAGCAACGCAGTGTTTCTTACGCAAGTATTAAATGGTGGTCGAATTTGCCTGAACTATCCGCTCTTCTCTCTCCTGCCATAAAATTAAACGTCTTCTGAAACTCCATCTTTTATCGTCCAGTCGATACTAACCCACCTTAACTTTCCGGTCCACTTTTTCTAAATTGTTTTTCTCTTTGGTTGTTTTTTTTTCTACTTATTTATATTTCTTTTATGTTATTACTTTGCTTTTTCTTTCCTTCGGAGGACCCTTCTAGAACGGATAGTTCCTTCGCTCTGTGTTGTATTGATTGAGTTATTATTTAACCAATTTGGAGTTATAATTTAACTTCTTGAGATTGTTCTGCTTCCCTACAAGTGAAATTATCCCGGGTAACGCCCGATCCTGAAGCAAGCAAGCACGCAGGGGACAATCGTTTGCGATTGTTGAGGAACTCAGTCTCCAACAACTGTCAAGCAACTTTGCTGTGTAACCACATTCCCTATTTCACCTAAAATTTTAGTGTACTGGATATGTCATATTTTTAGATTAACTGTTTGCTTCTTGATTGATTGATTGATTGATTTATTTATTGCTACCAAAGATAAGGATAAAGGTAGCTCGGTGCCACACAGGAATCCCCACCAAGGCACCGAGAACAAAGACAAATCACAAAAAAACAAAAAAAAATAAGTAAATATTAATGAAGTTATTGATGAAATTATATAATTATATAAAAGATCAAAACTGGACAATATTATAAAAAACAATCAAAATTGCTCTTAGCATAAGGATTCGCACTTGACGCGCTTAAAAATTCAACCAATCTACCTAGACCAGAATTGAGCATATAACAATCCTAGTAGTTCTTGCGCCCTAAAATCCCAGTCAAGCAACCAACTAATTTCACGGACTCTCAAAGTGCCTTAACATTACTTAATCGATTCGGTTCTCGCAATTCACTTATTCAGAAAATATAAGAGTACTTTTTACACTCAGAACTTCAAAATACCAGAATTTCTGTCTGTTGGATCCCTTGCCACGTGGATATTTTAAATAACGACAAAGTAGATGTCAGGTTCAATTTTGTAAAATTAATTAAATACTAAACTACAATCAGAAGTACTGGAACGAGAATAAAGATGAAAAATAACTAACTTTTAATTTCAGTTATCAATTAAATTTTACTTGATACAAAACAAAATTTGCCAATTGCTTAATATCACTATACACTGAGTGGCCAGTTTATTAGGAACACCCATGACTATGCAAATCCCTTGGCTTAGCAATTACTACGTATCAGTTGGTCAGGTGACATTCAGTACCAATATAAAGCAGGGCCGTAGCCAGGATGTTATCTTGGAGGGGGGAGAGGCGATTTTCAAAAATTCCACTGAGTCGGACCTTTTTCCAAAATGGGTTGGTTGTCGACCCCCCGCCCCCTCGCTACGGGTCTGCAAAGCGAGAACACACCTGCCAACTGCAAGTGGTTTCACGTCACCATGGGGAAAACAAAGGATCTGAGGTATTTCCAGTGCGGGATGATAGTTGGTGCCCGGCGAGGTGGACTGAGTATTTCCACGACTTCTAAGGTTTTCCGCAAACAACTCGTCGATTCAACCGGGTGAGCGTAGCAGGGAATGCTTGTTCGTGCGAATAGAAACGTCACGACTCGTCTACTAATCGTGGAGTACAAGGATGGGCTACAACAGCCGACGGCCAGTCCGGGTACCATTAATCTCCACCCAAAACCGCAAAACGTCTCCAATTTGCCCGTGATTACCAACACTGGACCGTCGACGAATGGAAGGTCTGCTGGTCAGATCAATCCCGTTTCCTATTGCACCATGCAGATGGCCGACGCAGAATTTGGAGACAACAGCACGAAGCGATGGACCCCTCCTGTCTGGTTTCCACTGTTCAGACTGGTGGAGGCTCTGTAATGGTCTGGGGGAATGTTTTCCTGGCATACTCTTGGTCCGCTGATACCTGTAGAACAACGCTTTAATGGTCAGGGCTATCTGAACATTGTTGCCGACCACGTTCTTCATCCCTTCATGGCTACTCTGTTTTCCCCATGGGAAGGATACTTCCAGCAGGATAATGCTCAGTGTCACAAGCTCATTTAGTCATGGAATGGTTCCAGGAGCGCGATAATGAATTTATCTTATCCTTTGGCCACCACAATCATCGGATTCGAATCCAATCGCAATATTTGGGATGAGCTGGAACGAGTTATTCGAAGGATGGATCCACCACTATCCAATAAGCATCAACTGGGAAGAGCTGTTGCATCCGCATGGACAAACATCATGGAATAATGCTTCCAGATTGTTAACTGAATCCATGCCACGGCGAATATATAGATTGTTAACTGAATTATATAGCTGCTAGGTGTGTGTTCCTAATAAACTGGCCACTCAGTGTAAATATCAATTCAAATTTTATATAGAAACTATTTTTTCAGAATATCGCAATATAAGATCAAACCAATCCGTAACTGGTACACATAAACTTGACAAAAAAATATAAGTAGTAAAATAAAATACACGCAGTATAAAATTATAGGAACGGCCTCTTTCGTTACATCAAATTTTCATGAGCACGAAGATGACTTTGTCCGTTTAAACATTGTAGTTGGGGGTGAAAACGTCCAAATGTTGAAAGGAGAACATAAAATATTGAAAAGCTAAGTTAGCAAGAGTCTACATCCATAAATTCAAATCTTCTAACAAGTACAGTCATGGACAAAAAAAACGCTCCCTCACTCGATGCTGCTATATTTTAAATGAGCGTTTACTACTTTTGCCACTAAGTTTCTTATATCGTTTAGTTCAGTCAGAAAATTATCTAAATTTTTAAGCAATAAAATCATACTGTTAGTTTAATAATTTGTTTATTTACAAAAATATCTACAGAGGGCGTTGCGCCCTAAAGAAATAACATTAAAGGTACATTAAAGAAATAACATTAAAGTTCAGAATACGAACTTAGAGCTAACATTTGCCCCTTTTGTTGGGCAGCGAAAAGCAAACAACAAAACTTATGATCTAAGTTAACTTGACTACATACGAATCAGCAATTAGCGATAATAAAACAACCTGGAATTATTAAATAATGATTACTAAATAAGTATTAACATAAGAAAGGCGTAAACTACAAGTTTATAGTGTATAATCTCTCAATCGCTCAGGTATTTTGTACGCTCTTCCCGAGCGACTTCTCTTCACTTCATGTTCATGTGTCAGATCTCTCTGGATGTGGTTCTCGCAATCGTTCGGATCGTTGTCAACGCGGGTGGATGCAGTCTCGTTATTATTTAGACGTTTTTGAGTGGTAACATTCTCGCGGAGCACAAACTTTTTTAATGCTTGTACGTGCACTGTTTTGATAACCTTTGGGTCATTGACAAGTTCGATTTGGTAGCACACTGCCGCGACTGGCCGAACAATACGAAAAGGACCTTTGAAACGAGGTGACAACTTATGGTCAGACACAGACGGCCAGTCGTACAGCACCAAATCTCCTGGCGAAATGGCGGTGTCTTGACGATGGCGATCAAAGCGAGCCTTGCTTTCTCGATGCGCTTGTTCTAACTGAACATTAGCTGTGCCCCTGCCTTCAGCCAATAATGTGAGTTGGTCGAGGCGTGTAACATCATCAATGTACGTACCAATATGTAACTGTTTCAGAAGGTGTGGCGAGTATCCATGTAACAAGTAAAATGGCGAAACGTGTGTCGAGCTCTGTCGTGCTGTATTGAGTGCAAGAAGAACATTGGGTAAATGAATGTCCCAAGTCGCTGGACGTGTGAGAACAGCTTTTTTTTAACGCAGCGATGAGTGTACCATTGGCACGCTCTACCAAACCGTTTGCCTGCGGAGTATACGGAGGGGTAAACGAATGCATGATACCCTATTTATGAAATACACGTGATATACAACCTCTGACAATTAAGTTCGGTGAATGAATTCACACAACAAAATGCAAAACAGATAGAGCCACATTTACTTTATTGTCCTTCGAAATAATCACCCCGGAAGGCAATACACTTTTGGGATCGGGTGTATAAGTCCTGGAAGCTCCTTAGGGATGGCTTTAAGTTAACGTGTCACATTTGCTTGAATGTCTGGAATGTCCGCAAATCTGTGTCCCTTTAAGGCCCGTTTCAGGCGTGGGAACAAGAAAAAGTCTGCCGGTGCAAAGTCTGGTGAATAAGGTGGATGAGCTATGGATACGACCCCTTTGTTGGCCAGAAACTGTTGCACGATTACGGCAGTGTTCCTCTTTGATCCATTATCCACAGTTACGTGCGCACGCTACACCTTCAACTGAAGAAACGAGCATCTGCTAAACCATTGCACGCACAAACGTGACCTGTCTGAACTTGCTTAAACAATGACTGGGCTTGTATTCACATGCATTGTTGCTCGCGTAAAGCTCGCACAGATTAGGGTGTGATGTCATTCACCGAACTTAATTGTCAGAGGTTGTATGTTTTGATGTAAATGCAGGTCCATTGTCAGAAATATAAATCATTGGCGGACCAAAGCGTGGAATTATATCTAGTTCAATTGACTGTATGACAGTTTCAGCAGTAATCGTTGGCGTTGCACGAGCCATCAAAAAGCGAGTTGCGTGATCAATTGTCACCAGTAAATTTTTATTACCTGCTGCGGTTGTGGGTAATGATACTACATGATCTGCGGAGACCACTTCGAAGGGAGAATGTGGTATTGGACGATATCCCTTAGGGCCATAAGCATTTGATGTGCGGCGATTAACACGTTGGCATTTGTCGCACGAACGGACGTAGTGTTTCACAGTTTTTGCCAATTTTTCCACTAATAATGGTCACGAATTCCTGTGATAGTCTTCGTAGCATCGCAATGTGCAGCATCATCGTGACACACTCGTAAGACTTCCGTTTGAAGAGAAAACGGAACAACGAGAGTCTTGTGCGTTTTATTATCTATTGTCTCAACTGCCTATGACGATTGGTCGTAGGTTCTTGTTGTAAGGTTGTGATTATTCTTTTTTAATAGGCATCGTTGTGTTGTGCTTGGCGTAAGCGATCGTCTGGCGACGTACAAATAGCGGCACAAAGTTGGTGTCGATTATCGGAATCCATCGGAAAACGAGAAAGGTGGTCGGCCAGGACATTGGTCGATCCCGAGCGATGTTGTACGTTGAATTCCAACTGCATGAGATCAACAACAAATCTGGCGAACTTCCGGTTTAGTTTTGATTTGGCTATTATATACGCTATTGTAAAATTGTCCGTGAGTAGAGTAAAGCGGTGGCCATGTAAATAAATACGAAATTGTTCGCATACGGCTCAGTGTACGGCGGTCGCTTCTGATTCATTGCTGTGGTATCGATTTTCGGCACTCTTCAGTGTTCGGCTTGCGTACTGTATTACGACCTGTTTGTCAGATTGGTCCTGGGATAAGCAAGCTCCCAATCCATTGTACGAGGCATCAGTCTCAACGTAAGTGGCGGCGTCTTGTTGAAAATATACCATTAAGGGCGGAGACGTGACGGATCTTTCAATGCATGAAAGGCGGAAAGTTGAGCTTCGTTTAAGGT
The DNA here is from genome assembly GCA_023313115.1 of Rhysida immarginata. NCBI lineage: Eukaryota > Metazoa > Arthropoda > Chilopoda > Scolopendromorpha > Scolopendridae > Rhysida > Rhysida immarginata. The sequence continues at coordinate 2,089,627 of JAHWFO010018846.1, forward strand.
AATGGTTGCACTAACGCTTCTACTACTGTCTGGAGTCTTCTTGCAATTGTGGCCCTTTAACAGTTCATTTAACGGCTTGGCAATTGATGCCAGGTTCTGCAGGTGATTGCGAAAATGGTTTACAAAACCCAAGAATCCTCTCAATTCGCGTACGGTTGTCCGTATTTGGCAACAGCTCGGACACGGTCTGGATCAGGTACGATTCCGTTAGGCATTAATAGGCGACCAAAGAGGGAAATGGTGTCTGCAGCGAACACGCATTTGCTGCGAACAAGTTTAAACTTTGCACGACGAGTAGCTTCAAAAAGATGTCGCTACTATATGAAACATCATCAACGTAAGTCGATACTCCACGGCCACGAATGGGCGTCGGGGGGTCACGAATGCCGTTTTATGCGTGTCGTCGGGGTGAATCGGTATAGTGTTAAATGCTTTCGCAATGTCTGCCTTGAACTTATATTTCTTGCTTGCTATACGATGAAGCACACAGTCCATATTATTCATTGGTTGCGGGTCGGGCACAAGAAACTGATTGATAGTTTTTGAATAGTCTACTACCAATCTTCGGGGTGTCGATTCGTGATATGGCTGATCCACGACGAAACAAGGTGCAGCATACGCAGATTGTGATGGCTTGCAAATCCCCAACTCTATCCATTTATTTACTTGCATTTGAATAAATTGGCGATCATATTCTGAAACTCTGTACGGTTTGCATTGTACAGGATCCTCGGATGTGAGATTGAGTCGAACGGTTATCAATGGGCATTCACCTATTTCGTCCCCAGGCGTGGAAGAAATATCACTATATTTTTCTTCTGTGGCGACGAGGCACTGTTCTTCTTCCTTAGAAAGGAATGACTCGGGTGACGGTTCATGCTGTAGTGCGGATTGCAATTCATGTGGCGGTTTAGGTGACGATTTGGATGCACAAGGTTGTGGTTCGGTATTACTTCAAGATACGAAGCGGGTTTGCGAACGTAATTCACTGAAGCCGATTTTGCACGAACACATTGAAATGTCTGCATGGAACCTGGCGTTGTAATGCAGAGTCCTCCGGTTGGCGCAAATTCGAAACTAGCCTGTACACAGTACTGCCAATCATTTCCAAGAATTAACTGAGTTGGTAGGTTGTCACAAATTCCTACGCGTGGCATTACATAGTCTATTTTTCCAACCTTTATACGCAACGAGATCCATCCTACTGGAGTGCATGGCCCACCAAATGAATCGAAGAGTCCATCTTGCATTCATAGACGACGGCGTTAGCAGGTTTAAGGCAGTTATTGAGAAATGCGCCATCAGACTGCGGGTCACACAAAGCTTCAACAGTGGTGTCATTATGTGAATAAGTCGAGAGGTAGACGAGTGAGCAGCGATGCAGTTTACACTTGTGATTGGTTTAGTAAATTTAGGCGACGTTGTTACAGTCTCATTGTTTTTTGGCGTTATTACTATTGGTTTCATTGATTTATGTTCAGTTGGCGCCAGACCTGGCGTGGTTCCAGTTTTTGGCGGAAGTGGACAGTCATATGAAACGTGCCCTTTTTCGAGGCAACGAAAACAAACACAATCCCCAGGCTTGTCAGTGCGAGGATTATAACGATGCACAGTTTGTCTTTCAGACGAAGTTGGTGATGCTTTTACAACAGTCGATTTTACAACTGTTTTTGGTCATAGGCGTGGGCTGTGATGTCTTTTCATCAGCAGCTAATTTATGCTTGGGCTTCAATTTTCGTGTAGCGTCCAGACGCATAACTGTGTCTATAAGGCTATCGACATCAATGCAATCGTGTGTTGCCAAGCAATATTGTAGATTAATTTCTGTTTTGCCTGCGATTATCATTTTGACACGTTCGTCAGGTGTTAGTGGAAATGGCGATTTTTTCAATATGGTGTTCTTAGCAAAAATGTATTGTACCAGTGTCTCATCATCACGGAGTATGCGTTGCGACATGATGTTATAAAGCTCTGGCCATGATAGTTTATGTTGATTGGTTTGGTTTGGTTTGTTTGGTATTAACGTCCTTTTCAACTGCTATGGTCATTTCAGGACGGCGTTATAGGGGCCGCAAATTTTGCCTCGCAAGGGTTCTTTAACGTGCAGCCGGCAAACGACTACACGGGACCAACGGCTTTACTTCCCTTCCGAAGGAAGTGCGTGATCTCAGGATTTCCCCCCGAAAAATCCTCGTCGTCCTCGGCTGGGATCGAACCCGCGTACTCGGGCATCAGAGGCGACCACGCAAGCGCTGAGCCACCGAGGCCGATAGTTTATGTCGAAAACGCTTGTTTAATGCAACGGCCCATTCGTTACATGTATGAAATTTCTTACCCGTTGTTTTCTGCCAGTTTGCTGCTTGTCCAGTGAGTCGCATTTGAGCATTAATGTGCTTCAAATTTTCACTCCACGAAGCTTGAGAAGCAATACGGTCGACATCCTTAAGCCAATCGGATACACTCTCAATCGGTTCAACACTATATTGAGTAATGGCTTTTGCGATGTCCATCGTTGTCTGCAGGTTAAGCCCTGGCGTCGAAGCATTTAGCTGTTTGTCCCACAGGGCATTGTTGAGGCGCAAAAATTCTGTAAACATTAGTGTCATTTCTGATGATTTGTTTTCTTTTTCTGCTGACTGGGCATTTGCGTGCGCACCAGTTTGTACAGCTGTTAATTGTGCCTGCAATTCGGCGATCTTTTCAGCCTGCGAGCGTTGTATATCACGAGCATGGCGAGCGTTTCTTATTATTCCTAACGTACCTTGTCTGGAACGAATTTCATTGTCGATCACAAGTTTAGCCACACAGTCACTTTTTGTCTTTTCCGTAGGCAACAAGCGCAGTTCTAATTCCTCGTGTAGTTCATTTAGAGTGAGTTCAGCCATTTCATCGTATGAGATTGATTCACATTTCTCGGACATTTTGCGAAATTGCGAGAGACGAAAAAAATTGTCTAATCAAAGAAACTGTAAAAAAAAAAAAAAAAAAAACACGCACACACTGCGTAAAGTTTGATGAAGGTTTTCTGTCACAATTCTTGTTAATTACGATGAGCGAAAAGTTTTTCTTTTACGGTTAGGATGAGCGCACGTGGCGAGCGAGTGAGCGAGCGTCTCAATCCCAAGAGCAAAAGCAAAGCGAAAGAATATGAAATGACAAGTTCGTAACAGAATTCCTATTTCAAAGTTCGGTATTTAGTGTCTGCATACACTTACGATCGTTTCTTTTCTTCTTTTCTGAGAGGCAATGGTTCACCATCTGCATTTTGATGATTATTTTGTGCGAGCGGTCCAGATGCTCGTGTCGACTGCGCCATGTTAGTTTAATAATTTGTTTATTTACAAAAATATCTACAGAGGGCGTTGCGCCCTAAAGAAATAACATTAAAGGTACAGTCAACCAAAGGAAATAATCCACACGAGTTTAATACTTAATATTACATTTCATGCTAATGTGTTGTTTTAATAGCTTTTTTAGTTATAATTATTTAAATTTAATAATCTTAATAATGTTAACTCTAATTGTAATATTAAATTATTAAAAATAAATTAATATTGAAACGGTAAAACTTAGAGTAAAATTCAAGTGTGGATTATTTCCCTTTGACGACTGTACATAACGCTTCAGAATATGAACTTAGAGCTAACAATACCATCCCATTTTCTTCCATACTGACTGTTTTTCTAAATAATCGAGGTAAAACATTTTAAAGTTAACAATTACAAAGCAATTAATATTGTTCACAATCATTATCCAAAAATCAATTGAGAAGAAATATTAAATCAAAATTTTATCATTAGATTGCAGTGTGGTGCACTTGCAATCAAAATACAGCAGAAAACTGCCATGCTAATCGATATCAGACCCCTAGTGGCAAAAGTAGTAAACGCTCATTTAAAAATATAGCAGCACAGAGTGAGGGAGCGTTTTTTTTTGTCCATGACTGTACAGTGTTCACTTAAAGAGGAAGACGAAAATAATTTTAAATTCACTATTGCAAAATATAAGATAGCCAGTATTTACTTAGACTACTAAGGTAAAACCAGGCAAGGTGAAACTTTTTAAGTTACCGACACACAATATCAATAATTTTGCACAATAAAAATAGATTTCATCTTAAACCCATTGCGTAGACTTAAGGCAGAAATCCATTTGTTCGAATGCTTAATCTCCATTCGCAATAAATGATGAAAAGATTAGCAGAATCTGAGCAACTTGAATAACTTAAATCCAGCACTGAGGAGATAGAACGCCGATCGGCAGGAATACAGTCGAACGCTCTCGGTAACTGCTGATTCGGCAAAATAACACAGTCAGAGATAGGTTAATCTTCTCCTTCCATCATTGCGGAATTGGCTTAGGCCGTACGGGAAAATTCTTCTCATTATTTTTAGTCCAGCAATAGTACTGTATATTGTTTGTCTACGTTATTGTCTTCTCTCCGTTAGCGCGAAATGTGGGCAAGTCGCTATACCATGAGAGGGATCAGTTGGAGCTTTAAAAATAAATTCTTGACACGAGCATGGCTTAATTTCACTTGCCTTATTTTTCCTCTCGTCGAAATCCCCGCTCACTAACATTTCTTGGTTCACTCTCCATGGTATCCTTTCTTCGAGCCAATGCACACAACAAAGGCCTTCATTTCGATTCGGGCCCTTCGCCTTCCTTGTTTTTGAACTTTGCTCAATCGATTCCAATTCCCGTCTGTCTCTCGTACTCCTATTCTCACCTGCGCTCGAACCTCTATTTCCGTTCCATCGCTTCCATTGTAGATAGGTAGGTCATCTTGCGTCACTGGAGAGCTTTTTGCGTAAAAGATTCTCGACCTCCAGCGACGCATTATAGATGAACGTAACAGCACAGATAACGAATAACACACATGGGACAGCACTAACTGATCCAATGCTAATTCTTGACTCGCCATCACGTGACTACGATCGCAACGCTACCAGGCGTAAAGGAAGGAAACAACATGATTTTCCATAGGAGTCTGTTATATGCCGTCAATTTATGAATTTTTTGAGCTTTTATTTCAATTTTGTGGTTTCCCATTTTTATTCCTTTGCCTTGAAGTACAGTGTTAATGAGATTTTGATTATTGTAAGTCAGTATTTTAGCACATTTCGTAGAAAAGTGTGATCGGTTTGTCCAGTCCGTCCGTCCGTATGTAGACACAATTCCCACAATGCATTGCGTTGCAATAGAGACAGTAGATGTATTGAATTGCTGGAAGACACGAATTGTCCTTGCATTGGGGAAAACGCGTACTGAGAACATCGGTTCGGCTCTACGCATGCTCTAAACGTTAATGAGATGGTGCGCGTGCAGGATGCAAGTGAATGACGATTATTGAAAGGGCAGAACGGTCTCTAAATCAAAAGAATTTCATTATTCATAGGGAGCTTATTATTTATTACGAAAACTTGAAAACGAATTAACTTTTTCACACACTGTTTTCACCAATACATTAATATGGGACACAGAACGAACAAGTACGAACGTGAGATAGCCGGAATAGGTACGTGCTCTAATGGTACCATTATGATACCCCCTTAAAAATTTCCGAAAACCAGATATGGCGTGTAATATATCAAACAAATCGTCACGACGTCTCATGAACGGAATATATAAGAATAATTAGTGATAGCAGATATTGGTCGAGTGGTACGTGCATGTGTATTTCTCGTGAATGAATATAACGCGTAAATAATGATAGTGTGAATTGTTTAGTAGTACGTGTTTTAAAGGTACCAAATGGTACCGTTGAAACTTTCAATGGTAAATAATTTAAGTGGGAATTGGTTTAGTAGCACGTGCCCTAATAATACCATATGTACTGTTGGAACTTTCAATGCTAAGATATGGCATATAATATATCAAACAACTCGTAACAACGTGTCATGAGTAAATATGATGAGTCAATAATGGTAGTGGGAATTGGTTAAGTAGCACGTGCCCTAATGGTACCCTGTACTGTTGGAACTTTCAATGCTAAGATATGGCATGTAATATATCAAACAACTCGTCACGACATCTCATGAACGAATATATAAGAATAATTAGTGATAGCAGATATTGGTCGAGTGGCACGTGCACGTGTATTTCTCATGAATGAATACAACGCGTAAATAATGATAGTGTGAATTGTTTAATAGTACGTGTTTTAAAGGTACCAAATGGTACTGTTGGAACTTTCAATGCTAAGATATGGCATGCAATATATCAAACAATTCGTAACAACGTGTTATGAGTAAATATAACGAGTAAATAATGATAGTGGGAATTGCTTAAGTAGCACGTGCCCTAATAGTACCATGTGTTATCATTAGGTACTGCTTGAACTTTTAATACTAAGATATGGCATGTAACATATCAAACAACACGTAACAACGTGTTATGTGTGAATATAACGCGTAAATAATGATCGTGTAAATTGGTTTAGTTGTACGTGCCCTAATGGTACCATATGGTCCTATATGGTAACGCTGGAACTTTTCAATGCTAAGATATGGCAAGTAATATATCAAACAACTCGTAACAACGTGTCATGAATGAATATAACGAGTAATTAATGGTAGTCGGAATTGTTTAGTAGTACATGTTTTAATCGTGCTATATGTTACCTTTGGAAACTGTCAGTGCTAAGATAAGTCGTGTAATATATCAACCAACTCCTTTCGAGTTGTTAGACCTATTATCATCCATAGCTTATTTGTATCAACAGCATATTCCTGTTAGGCTTAATAGTATCTAAAACTAAATTCTGTGAGACATATTGCTAGTTAGTCGCTTGCTTCAATAGTAGATGGTAACGTAGAAACAATTTAGTAATTTAGTATAAAATAATAATAGATGCTTACACATAATCATTCAGCAATTGAGGCTCACTTCGTTTAACATTATGTAGGAATGCCTTCAAATATATAAAGAATAACATCACTCTCCCTTTAACCTTTCATTTCTTCAAGTTTATTTGTGTAAATTCTCTCTATACATTTATTTACTTAAATAGTAATTTACAATTTAGTTTTCATATTTATATATTTTCTATGAAAGTGTTTTAAAATGTTGGTTAACTCTATACAGGGTGAAAACAAAAGTCTGAACCCCCCTTTTATTTTTTGAACCGAAGCAGATATGTCAATTTTGATGAATCCAATGAATAGGAAGTTGTGGGTGGCCTATCCCATGGTGCACTTTTCATCATCCCAAATATGCAAATTAGGATATATTCAAAGTTTATCTCAAAAACCGTAAGGGATAGAGAAAAAAACCCAATTGCAAACTTGTTCAGCATAAAAAAAACAAACAAAACAAAAAAAAATCATCCAAATCGGACCAACCAATCACCCACAATCACGTGGGGAACTGTTTGTAGCTTACAAACAGTCACACTGCACAAGGAAAACTGAATGTTGATATTGCCACCATGTAAAGCATGCAAATCAAAAAATTAACATAAATTACCATACTCACATTCACTTTCATGCGGAAAAACAAATAAAAGGCATGTTTCAGCACACACAAGACAGAACAATTCCAGGATGGCAAGCTACACTGTTCCGGAAATGGTCAACATGATCTTCTGCTTCGGAGAGGCAAGGAGAAACCTACATGCTGTATCGAGACAGATATCCTAACGAACGCCATCCATCTCGTAAAACAATCCGTCACATTATTCAAAGATTCGTGGCTACAGGGAATGTTAATGCAGAACCAGGACGACCAAGGGCACAAGGCGACGAGGATACAACAACACTAGTTCTGGCTGCAGTTGCTGCAAATCCCCACACAAGCAGCAGAGCAATTGCTGCAGATGTTGGGTGCCATCAGAGAACTGTTCTCAACATTCTACACGCACATCATTTTCACCCATACCATATTCATTGTCACCAGGAGTTACTGCCATTGGATTATGTTGCTAGGGCCGCCTTCTGCAACTGGTTACTTACCTGCCTGGATGACAATCCAAACTTCATTTATGGACAGATGAAGCCCAGTTCACCAGGGATGGAGTTATCAACAGGTACAACCATCATCATTGGGCAGACGAAAACCCACGATGTCTGCGAGAAGCAACTCATCAAGTGAACTGGAGAATCAATGTGTGGTATGGATTGTACAATGACACTGCGGTTGGACCGTATTTTTACGATGGAACACTGACTGCAGAACGCTACCGGGCTGAAATTCTCAACGTGGTAGTCACAGACTTCATTGACAATTTGCCATTGCCCTCGTATCAGCGCACGTGGTTTCAGCATGATGGAACTCCTCCACATTACGGGTTGGTCGTTCGCGAGCGTCTAAGTGAGATGTTTGGACAACAATGGATTGGCCGAGGAGGACCAGTTCGTTGGCCACCCCGCTCCCCTGATTTTACACCACTTGACTTTTTCTTGTGGGGATACCTGAAGGACAAGGTTTATGCTACGCAGCCAGCCTCACTGGAAGATCTGGTTCAACGAATCCAGGAAGCGTGCCGAGGAGTGACACCAGCCATGCTTGCCGATGTTTTGGCGTCAGTTAGGTTCCGTGCCCAATTGTGTTATGGTGCCCATGGTCGTCACATCGAGCATTTTGTTGATTAACTTTTTTTTTAAACTGTTTGAAGTAACTTGTTTGTGCAGTGTGACTGTTTGTAAGCTACAAACAGTTCACCACGTGATTGTAGGTGATTAGTTGGTCTGATTTGGATGATTAGTTTTGTTTGTTTTTTTATGCTGATCAAATTTGCAATTGGGTTTTTTTCTCTATCCCTTACGGTTTTTGAGATAAATTTTGAATGTGTCCTAATTTGCATATTTGGGATGATGAAAAGTGCACCATGGGATAGGCCACCCACAAATTCCTATTCATTGGATTCCTCAAAATTGACATATCTGCTTCGGTTGAAAAAATAAAAGGGGGGTTCAGACTTGTTTTCACCCTGTATAGAGTTAACCAACATTTTAAAACACTTTAGAGAAAATATATAAATATGAAAACTAAATTGTAAATTACTATTTAAGTAAACAAATGTATAGAGAGAATTTACACAAATAAACTTGAAGAAATGAAAGGTTAAAGAAAGGTATTCACCCTGTATATCCATGTTTGTTGCTCTAACCTGAAAGTGTGCTCCCTTTATCCGCTTTGGTGGTAAAATCATTCTTGTCATTTTATAAAAATAATCCGCACATCTTATAAAGCTTTGTTATAATAATGGCCGTAAAAACTTCGTTATCTAATCTTACACAGAATTACAAATTTGCTTGGAAGGAATTTTGCATTCACACAGACAAAAAAGTATTGATTACAGATAACAAATAACATGCTACACTACATGATCAAAGGAGTTGGGACACCCCTGTGAACACCTACTGTAATTGTAGGACTGGACTGGGCCCGCTCATCAAGGTGGACGAAAACCTCAATGCTGTTGGCTACAGGACCATTCTGGATAACGGGGCACTTCCAGCGCTGTGGGAACACTTCGGTGACGGATCGTTCCTCTTCCACCATTACAATGCGTCTTGCCACAAAGCAAGATCCATATCTCACTGGTTTGACGAGACGCGGGTTTAAGAATTGGATTTGCCCGCTTAGAGCCCTGATCTCAACCCCATCGAACATCTTTGGGGCAAATTAGAACGACGTGTGAGATCCAGGATGGTTCGCCCTACATCTGTTCAGGAACTGACCACGACACTCCTCGAGGAATGGAGGTCAATACCTGTGGACACAAACCGTAAACTTGTGGACAGTATGCCTTGTAGGGTGGAGGCAGTGATAGCAGCTCGGGGTGGTCCTACACACAACTGACTGAAGCTTTTTGCGGCTTTACGGTAGAGCAACAGGTATCCCAACTCCTTTGATCATGTAGTGTATTTGTTATCTGTGTATTGAGTAAATAGAAAATATAATTTTTCTTGCTCCATTAAATCTAATAAATTTGAAATATAGATGCTTTTTAAAGGACAATAAAAGAGAATTTTAATTTTTCAGAAAAAGTAAATCGAAAAAGAAAACCGTGATATAAAAAATATTAAATAAAATTTGTTTCTGTAAAAAAAATCTGACAACTTTTTGAATAGGAAAACTGCATATATTGATAAAATTATATAAATGGCAAAATAATTAATAAATGACTAAAATTAAAAAATTATAAAGTTCGTGTAAATTTTTTTTTAACCATCTCAATATCTTATCACAGAAATATTTAATTATTTGTGCTTAATTTTTTGCAGTTTCCTATTATCTTCAAGTGCTTCGTTTGTTGAAGTTATTCATTTCTTTGCTTAATATAGGAATATTTACGGATGACTGAAAACAGTCGAAGCCCGTAGTCTAATGCAAGTGAACAGTCGTCAAACCATGAATGATTAAATTGTGATTTGATGCGCATTACCAACTGTTTAGCTATGCAGGTAGAATGGAGTAATTTTGGTAGTACCGTCAAAAGAAATTTTTCATACTGCATTAAATATAAGGCCCAATTGTCTGATGGCACAGTGAGGAATGATATCTTTTCACCTCCAAAATCCTTGAAAAGTAACAGAATTTCATTATTTGCAGTTATCTCTCCAGACTCCTTCGTAAAAAGTGATGCACATGTTTCACATTCTCCATGATATGCAAGCACCTTGCTACTGACATACGCTTGATATAGAGAATGTGTTAATAAATAATAATTGCCATCATCATTCCACTTAATATTTGCATGGATAGAAATAATAAAAACAAAGCAATTGAAAAAAAAAATAAACCTATTGGTCCTTCAAGGGGAAACAAATGCCGGCAAAAGCATGCTCATAGAAACTATAATAGGAAACAAATTACCTGCGATGTAAGTGATTGCATTCTCTTCAAGTTATGTCAGCTGGTTGACATGAGGTAAACTGGATTCAGCTCTGTGTTGGTGAATTTTGGATGGTTTCCTTGAAGGGGGTTTGGAATCCAGATCGTCAAGTTTTAGCAAGAATACGTTAATATCTTCTATGCAGTTTGCATTACTACTCACTCTCATCAAATTATTTACTGTCACATTTTGCAGCGCGGTCTTGAATTGCCATGGTGTTGTTGCGTCACAGCATCCTCCCCTCTGTCGAATTTTAGAAAAAGTATTTTCCAGAGCATCTTGGTTTAAACGGGATGTCATCAGAAATTTTAGGTCTTTCAGGTTATTCAACCGATTAAACAGTGTGCGTATTCCGTTTATTGTAATTATCCATCCTGAAATGCTTGGCACAGTATTTTTTTGGCACCTTGGATCTTGATTCGTTTGAATATATTCATGCATTTTTTCATGTGCTGGATATGGATGCTGTCCACAGTTAAGGGGCGTTTGTACTGCTTTGGGTCTTTAAAATCGGTTGAATTACAACAGTCAAAAAGATTGTCCATGTCCTCAATGAAATTTGCTGTATGCAAGGCTTCTGGTGGTAAATATCCTCCTGTCATGTACAGCAAAAGTGCATTTCTTACAGATTGACTGAACAATTGTGTCGCTAAACTAACTTTCATTTTTTTAAATGATGGTATATGAATGTGTTTTGGTAAATGATGGTATATAAAACTTCGTTCTGGTTAATTTAGGTGCAACCCTTACCCCTACTCTTCTATTTTTTTCTAATTCTAGAAGCTTTTCTAGATATGCCCACTTGATGATTTGACCATCCAGTTCAAAACTATGCTTCATCAAATTATTTCGAATATTTTTTATCAAGTGACACACATCATATAAAAATATGATGGGATTTTCATTTATGGTGGAAATGCTGCACTCTTCAGGTATTTTCAGTTTATCACGGACGAATATTTGGTTTGTAGGACTTTGATCACAAACTATGGCAATTACTGTAATGCCAACGTTTTGCAGTTGGGTCATAGTAGCATTGAGATGAATGAATATCTTTTCAGTGTCTAGTTTTTTGGCCAGTCAAAGCATAGCAGACGATTTCTTTCCAATTTAACGTTAAACCTCGAATCAAAGACATCAGGGCATTTTTTGCTGGATTGCTACTTCTACAACCATCACCATAATCCTCAAAACCAAAAACTTCATCCTGGTCTTTATTGTAAGTTAATATGGACTTAAGTGTTATTTCATCCATTAATAAAATGCAAACCGTTTGCTCATCAGTAAAGCTTTGTACTTTTTTCCCAGTGCTTTAATAATGTGATCCAAGACGCCTGCATTAAATTGCAAGGAAAGAGACGTAGTAATGTCCGAATCGATGGGAGAGAAAAATGCTTGTACCTTTTAGTGATTGTGATTGTGTTGCCTGGTTTGGTACATTTTTCGTTGCGGATTTAAAATGGCTGAAAAGCGAAAGAAGGTTGTGTTGACGATTGCCCAAAAACTGGAAATGATTTCAAAATTAGAAAACGGCGCTTCAAGGAAGCAGATGTGTTTGGATTATGGAATCGGGGAAACAACAGTACGTGACATTTTAAAGAACAAAGAAAAATTGCTGAACTTTGCATCAATGTCAGACAGTGCTTCCGGAATGAAAAAACGAAAAACTATGAAGAAGTCTACATTTGATGAACTAGATACGGCTTTGGCGGAGTGGTTAGCTCAGGTGCGAAGTGAGGGAACTCCCGTAAACGGTCCTATCATCGCGGCTAAGGCAAAAGTATTTTTTGATTTGTTAGGCATGGAAGGCAAATTTGATGCATCATCCGGCTGGTTAACCCGTTTTAAGCAGCGTCATGGAATTCGTGAGATTGGAATTCATGGGGAAAAACTTAGTGGCGACCAGCAATCAGCGGACGATTTTCAACAGGAATTTGAAGCATTAGTGTCAAAAGAGAAGTTATCATTTGAACAAATTTATAATGCTGACGAGTCTGGACTCTTTTGGAAATGCCTTCCCGCCCGCACGTTAGCATTTGAATGTGAACGTCAAGCGCCTGGACACAAAAGTAGCAAAGAAAGATACACCATCATGTCGTGCAGTAATGCTACAGGTAGTCATAAGCTTAGGCTTGCTGTCATTGGAAAGGCTAAAAAACCGCGGTCGTTTAATGCACAGGCGCGGATGACACACGAAGAGGCTTTACAACACGTCGACGGACTGCTCCATTATTTAGAGGAACAAGACGAAGACGCGCAGTTGGCTGAAAAACTTATGCTACGCAAAATTCAATCGCGGATCAAGAAAAAATGTTTCCAAAGCAAGAAACAAAAACAAGTGACTGAATTTTTTAAGAGGTAAGATTATTTTACGTCTTACTGTATGGTAATACTGTATTAAATAAACTGGTTTTTCATGTTATAATTGTTTTCTCTTTTATTCTCTTCCATTTTCAACATTTTTGCGGATTATCCGCGATTTTCGTTATCCGCGGTAGCCGCGCCACCCAATTCCGCGGATAATCGGGAGTTTACTGTATTTGGACTACTGAAGTACAGTATATCGACAAAGCTAGTGATTTCATTTCAGTATTCCATCTTCTTTTTTTTATTTTTTGAAGCCATTTCTACTATGTCCTTTGATAAAATGATATCAGGGTCCTGATAAATTTTCTTCGTATCTGTCGAGATAATAGCAACTATATCATTTTGGATTCCATCATTTTCTTTCAGTTGTTTTTTTAATGCCAAATTTTCCTTCCGCAATTTTGAAGTTTCACTTCGTTTGGCTGCTAATTTAGATCTTAACCTTATTTTTGTAGGTGTGGGCAGCTTTGCTTGGACTACAATGTTTACTTTTGAAAATGGCTGACTGGAAGATCCTGATGTTGAATCTTCAATAGAGATGACAGTCAGATCGGGTGATGGCTCAACATTGACAGAGTGAAAATTACTCAAATCGATGGCAACCGAAGCTGAAAAAAATTATAATTATATTTTTTTAGATTATTCTTATATTAAATTTAATTTTTTAAATAATTAAATTCTTTACAGGTGAATTTGGGTTTCTTTGATCCGATGTCCTCATGGTTAGGAAGCTTTCTTTTAGGAGTTATGTATGGAGGTAGATTGGAGACATGAAATAATGTGGGGATGGCATTTAGCATTAGCCTCTTTCTAGGTTTAGGAATTCCTTTATCTTTCGGATTCATAGACTGTGAGGACTCAAAATGTTCCCCGCATAACAGTGATTTTCCTTCAACCTTAGAAACATCTGTCTTCTCCCAATCTGTCCATCGTGTATTGAGCATCCATCTTCTACATCTAAAATGGGTGATAGGAGATTTTGTTTACTATATTTTTCTTAAATCATTTATTTCTACAACCATGGTATGGATTTTTTTTTCTGACAAACAACACTGTTTATTAATGTAAGCTATGTTTCTAACGCTTATATTTCTTTCGAATATTTGAATATTTACATATATGTTTTTTGAACTTCTTTGTAGAAAACTACAATTATAAGTTTCTTCTATTGTAAATATTTGCAGTTTTTTAAATTTCCTTCTTAATGCGTGTTTTTTTTTATTTTTTTAATTTTAGGCATGTTTTGTATTTTATTGTAAATGTTTAAATTTATTTTTTAATTATTTGTTAAGAAGAACAGAGCGATCAATCAACGTTGCTGCACTTGAAATATTTTTTAAAATTTTATTGTAAATATTTATATTTTCTTCTAAATTTTATTTCAAATATTTGTTTACTTTTTCCATTTTATTTTACATTATTACATTCCTTTTTTAAATTTCATTGTAATTATTTATATTCATTTTTTTTTCAAATTTCGAATAAACGTAGTTGTTGTTTTTTTCTCCAAATGTTTGCATTCTTATTTTTTCTTCAGATATTGACTCCAAATTAAAATTAGCAAAATAAATTTCATTGTTATACCTCTAGTGCTATTTGTGAATGAAATATACATGAAATAATGGTTTTAAAAAATTTAAATCTTTACAGAGTTGTATTTTACTTGTTTCAAATTATATTCTGCAATAAAACTCATATCGATATTTTTAATGGAGTTGTCCTCTAATGCATGCAGTACATACGTGCATCGCATTTGCAGCAATCAAATTTCGTGTTGCCCACAAATTTTAATGTATTTTGATTTTTAATAATTTTTTTTATCTATTTAAATTCCAAGTACTCGTGTTTCATACAGAGGAATTACACAACTTGAAGCGTAAATTAAAATTCACGAAAATTGTATTGAATGAAATAAAGCATTTTATCCAAAATTTATATAAACTCGCCTTTCAGGATCATTTTTGGGGAAAGTGAAAAATGATAGATCCGGCCTATTTTTCCTGCAGTTTGGAGAGAACAGTACCTCGAATGATTATTCATCACACGTTTAAATGTAAAAGTTATAAGATTCAATAATAAACTCTCAAAACAAATTTTCAAAATTTTAAATTTGCCGCTAACAGACGATGACAAAAATGAGATCGATTTAGTAACCTTCCTTAACGCTTGGCGGCGCATGTTCGCTAGATTGAGCCTGATGGGGAGCTGTCCCCTCTGTGTTATTCGTTATCTATGGTAACAGTAGATAAGGCAGAAAATAAATAGGCTGTGGAATTTTCTTTCCTATGTTCATCAATTATTTAAACATCTGAGGTTTGGGATGCAAAAAATCCTCATAAGATCATTTTTCATTTACTCTTCAAAGAAAATAAAGCAATAGCTTATCGCATATAAGCACAGGACAAAAAAATTAGTCACTTCTTTGGGGGAGGCCGTGGCCTGGTGGGCTTTCACTGAAACACAACTTCTGCGAAGTTAAGCAACATCAGGCACGGCTAGTCACTGGATGGGTGACCATCCGTGATTCACGATCTTCACCCCCCCCCCCCCCGGCTGCTGTGACCATCATACAGCAGTCGTTAATCCAGGTTCATCCAGGGACCCAACTCGTCGGCTTCCAGCCATACAGGCCCTGGATGGACGTATTGGATAATCAGTACAAATAAAAAAAAAACATGTAATTTGAATGTACAAATAAATGCGCATGAGCTTAGTTACCGTGAGAGACAGATCGACCCCAATACAGCCACTTCCATTTTTTACGACATCCCATATGATATAGTGAAAATTGGATGACCTATGTAACGTAATAACTTGGCAGAGTTAAGAAATTAACGTGTCAGAGTGAGAGGGAGGGACAAAGTCAATATTGTTTTGCATTTAGCAATTTACTTGACGCAAAAACTTAAATGTTTGTACAGAAATAATTTGAAATATCAATTCGTGATTACAAAATTAAAGTTCATCAATCTTGATGCTTGGTTCCATATACTCTTGATGAGGGTTGAACACTGGAATTGGAAGATCCGTATATCCGTAGTCTTCTGTAATTGTCCTCTCATCTGTGAAGGTTTGGTAAGCGTCCGTAAAGAAATTTTGTGCGGCTTCAACGTTGGCCGCTATCCAGGAAGGCGGCAACCCATTCGGATAATTCGACCGTCGGAGTTAGGCTATGAAAAAGAATGCAAAACAAGCATCAATAATTACACTATTTCAGAATTATTACAGCTTGACCAAATCTTATGAATTTAGAGAAATTAAAAGTTAACTTAATACCCCAGAACGAATTCCCCTCGCAAACCCGCGACAAACCCTCAGGGCGCCCAGTAGGGAAACCGGCGATAGCAATGGGACGAAGACTTCGTGTGCAGGCTCTATCCTCCGGCGGACAGTGGAGTATTTGACACTAAAAGCTGGTCATAACTGTTTTTTTCCTATTTATATGTGACAATCGCGATTGTAAGTAACTGATACGAAAAAAACCGTTATTATGTCTTAACGATTAATGTAAAGAACTATTTTTACGTTTTTTTCGTTTTTTCCTTGTTTTTTACGTTTTTTATTTTTTCATAGAAAAAACGTGAAAAACATTGATTTTTGAGGACTAAAAACAAAAAGTTGAAAAGACCAAAATTAAAAATATTTACAAAATTACACATTTTTTTAGTCTTTATGCCATAAAAAAATATTATTTCAACATTTTTTCTACGAATTTTGTCCCGTTTTTTTTATTTTTTTATTTTATTAATTATTTTTCCTGAAAAACACTTTTTTATGTTCATTTATCTCTGTTTTACGTTTTTTTTATCTATGATCTTAACCGATTTAAATGATCTTAACTGATTTTATGAAACGATTGTAATAACTGTTTTTATCTGATTGTATGAAAGAACTAGCAGAGGTACACGGCGTTGCCCGGGTTAATACATTTGTAGGTAAAGAGATAGATCTCAAAAATTTAAATTATAACTCACAATTGGTTAAATAATAACTCAATCAATACAACACAGAGCAAAGAGACTATCCATTCTACGAAAAATACGAAAAACAGGAAGTCCAGGTGTTTACCGGAACATCTAAACTCTTCTTGACTTGCCTCACTACTGAGGAGCATCATCAGATACTTTAGACTCAAGTTTTTTCTTGCCCTTGACGTAGAAGCTCTTATACCCTCTTGCTCTATTCGAAACTCCCGTTGTTCAGATGTTTCAAATGCCCGTATAGCTTTTTGTGTTTTAGTTGCAGAGTTTCTCTGACCAATACTCGTTCTTTCTCTTTCCTTTCCAGACACAGGATATTTATAAGAAGAAAGGACGAGACACAAAAACCCTGGAATACAATAGATAATAGTTAATAAATAAAAATGAAAAATAAAATAATAATTAACAAATAACAAAATAATAGAAAAAATAAGTAAAATCAAAATAAAACTATAAAATCAAATAAAAAGCTGACGTTTCGGATAGAGCCTATCCTTTATCAAAGCAAAAAAGGATAATTCTCTAAAAGCAAATAGAATTATCTATTTGCTTGAACTCCCTGTCTAAAAACGATCCACCTCCCTCTACCAGCTCCAGCTCCTCTACTCTTGGCATAACCGCGGTTATTAATCTATCAACCACTAAACTTTCTTCTCTCGAGATCAGAACCCTGTCCAAAGGCCTTTCCTTCTGTCCCACTCCTAATACTATTGACACTTTTGATATCATTTCCTCTGTCGATAACTTTAGCCGTGCCCTCAGGTCCCGTCTATACTTTTGCATGAATCCTTCCAATTCTACTCCCGCTACCAACTCAACCTTCCATATTCCTAGCGACTGGACCCCTCCTCATGATATCAATCCTGAACTTGAAATTTACATCAAATCCATACAAAACGACATCCTCTCCATCACTAAAAATATTAAAAAAAACCTCTTCCTAACCTTACCAATAACGAATTTCTTTGTATCAAACGCCTTAGCAATAACCATGATATAACAATTAAACCAGCAGATAAAGGGGGAGCTATTGTTGTCATGAACACCTCTGACTACATTAACGAAGCTAACAGACAACTCTCTGATATTACGTTCTACAAGAAACTAACCTCCGATCCTACTGACACGTTCAAAACCACACTTCAAAATACCCTCTCTCAGCTTGAATCCTCTTCTGAAGTTGATAACAAAACCCGCCTCTTCCTCCTTCCTAAATTCAGTTCTCCTGGTCGTTTCTACCTTCTTCCCAAGATTCATAAACCTGGCAATCCCGGCCGTCCGATCATCTCTTGTAACAACACACTCTGTGAGCCACGATCTGCGTATGTCGACCACCACATACGCCACATCCCACCCAGTCTTCCTTCCTATATCAAAGACACTAACGATTTTCTCTCCCACATCCAGCGCCTTAACGACTCTAACTACGATTTCAAGAACGTCTTCCTCTGCACGCTTGATGTCTCTTCCCTCTACACTAACATTCCTCATGATGATGGGGTTAAAGCTGTGTGCAACAGTCTCAAGGTTAACAAACCTTTCCAAGTTCCTTCTACTGACACTATCTGCCTTCTTCTTCGTACCATCCTCACCTCCAATTTCTTCACTTTTAACAATGAGTATTACATCCAGACCAGTGGCACTGCTATGGGCTCCAAAATGGCTCCCAACTATGCTAACATTTTTATGGGGGAAGTGGAAACCAAACTTCTTTCCACGTCTCCCTTAAAGCCGTTGGTCTGGCTGCGATATATTGATGACATTTTCCTGATCTGGCCACACAACGAAGACTCACTGTTATCTTTTATCACCCATTCCAACTCCATCCACCCCTCCATCAAGTTTTCTCACAATTACTCTATCAGGACAGTTTCTTTTTTGGATGTCTCTATCTCTATCACTAACAATAAATTGTCTACTAATCTCTATAAGAAGCCCACTGATCAACACCAGTACTTACACTATGACAGCTGCCATCCGCGCCATTGCAAGGATAACATCCCATTAGGTCAGTTAACTCGCATCCATAGAATATGCACTAATCAGTCTGACAAGGACTTCCATGCTAATGCCCTTACCCACTCCCTTAAAGCAAGAGGCTACCCCAAATCTGTCATACGCGCTTCTATCTATAAACATCGCAATTCTCGTTCTAACAACAACCCCAAACCTTCTCCAGCCATGACAACACCTACATTAGTTCTTCCTTATCATCCAACCCTCAATAGTATTAAAAATGTCCTAAGGAAATATCAACATATTATTGACAATTCTCCTCTTCTCCACTCCATTCTACCAGAACCACCAAAAGTTTCTTTTAAACGGATATTTAATTTTAAAGATATTCTGGTCCATGCTGCTATTACCAAACCACGCACTTCCACTAAGGGATGTTCTCCTTGCAATGCAAAGCGTTGCGGTGTTTGTCATTTTCTTAACCCTGCTACCTCCATTTCCAGCAGTGCCTCCTCCTTTACTTTCAAGATTAACCAGAACCTGACCTGCACTTCTCACAACTTAATTTACCTGTTACATTGCAAAGTATGCCAGAAACAGTACGTTGGAGAGACAGGCAATACCATGCGCTCCAGATTTGCCGGGCATAAGTTTGATATTCTTAGCAATGCTGACACCCCTGTCACTAAACACTTTAATTCCCCTGGTCACTCTTTACAGGCCATCAGCATTTATATTCTTCGTAGTAACTTCCATAGCAAAAAAGAAAGAAAGCAATTCGAGTCTTTTCTTATTTGGAAATTTAATTCCCTCACCCCTAATGGCATTAACCTTAGCAAAGGCACCATTCCCTCATTACCTTTCCCCCTCCGTGGGCACTACCTTGACGTGGTGGAGGGGCTTGAGTGCCTCGGTGACGCTAAGGGCTATGCTGGATCGGGTCACCCATGCCAGACAGGCCTTAGCAGAGAGGCCAGACTAAAAGTGTCCGGTCGGTTGTGGACCCTCCCAAAGGGACCGGTGCTCGCAATGCAGGTATGATTTTGACATGGCCTCCATTGCGACCAGTACGTCCACGTGCGTGTTTGCCGTGCGCAGCGACCCTAGTTCTGGGGAAAGGGGAATCCTGGTGGTTGAGTGAAGGCTTTCCGGAACAACACACCACTTTGGCCCCTGCTTCTCGGAAGGATGGGTGGTCTGGATGAGCCCGTCCAGATCAATCGGCTGGTCGTTGCTCTCTGGAGCTTCGGCCATAGGGTTAGGCGCTGCCTATATCCTCCTCGTATCCCTGGTGCCAATGTGCATCCCCTTGTTAGGCTCGGTGGTGGGTGGGGAGCGAGGGAGATGAAAATTTATCTTACTTACTATGGGTAAAACAAATAAGCAAACAAATAACAGACAAAATAACGATCGTGTAGAGAGATCTAGCCGTAGACCGCCAAAGTATCCGAAGTTTTTGGAGATGAAATTGGCAAGTGGGGAGTCGTTTAAGACCATCTCCCCATTTCTAATTTCAAAAGAACTTAAACGCCTCGTTGGGGATACAAAACATGTTAAAAGACTTTCCAACGGCCATCTTCTTATCGAAGTCTTTAAGGATAAGCAAGCCACCACCCTGCTATCCTTGAAAAAGTTTGCAGGGAAAGCCGTTTCGGTTTCTCCCCATGCAACATTGAACTATAAGAAAGGTGTCTTCACGTGCCAGGACCTGGAAGGAATGGGGGTCGAGGAAATCATTGCCGAATTGGATGATCAATCTGTTGTTGACATTCGCCGGATCGCTCCAAGGAGGAATGGTGTTCCTCATCCTACTCATTCCTTCATTGTTACCTTTGAGGGAACAGTTTTGCCTGATACTATCTATATCGGCTATATCCACTGTCACGTGAGACCCTTTATCCCCAACCCGTTGCGATGCTTCCAATGTCAGAAGTACGGCCACACGAGAACAAACTGTCGTTTTAGTGCTGTTTGTTGCAAGTGCGGCCTGCCCGGACATGAGATGGAAGACTGTTCAAACGAGTTCCAATGTTGTAATTGTAAGGGAGCCCATTCTGCCCTTTCAAGAGACTGTCCTATTTGGCGGAAGGAAAAGAAAATCCAAGAGGTTCGTGTCCTTGGGGGTTTGTCTTTTCCTGAAGCACGTAGGCAGGTTGAACGGAATGAAGTCCGAAATTACGCATCTGTAGTTAAGAGTCGTCCGTCTGTTACGACAGTTGGTACCATGACAGATTTACGTATTGCAGATTTTTCCTGTGGAACTTCCACCCCCACAGAACCATCTGCTAGCGTTAGTCGGACTTCGAATTCCATTTTACAACCAGGAACTCCTCCAAAAACTTCGGAGAGAGAAGATGGGAAGAAACGCTCGTCAGAGGCGTCACCTTCCTCTGACCCCTCCAAAAAACGTGTAGTAGAGACTACACCAAACTCTCCAGTTTTGGGGGGAGGGCCAGACTTCCCTTTAAACGTACAGATATCTCCTATCGAGGAGATGGAGTTATCTCGGGAGTTTAATCCTACTTCTTAAAACCTTCATCATGGCACTATTGCAATGGAACCTTAATGGATTCTTTTGTCGCTTAGAAGACCTAAAGCTCTTAGTCAATAAGTTCTCCTTCTCCTTATTGGCTTTGCAAGAAACGTTCCTCTTGCCATCTCAGTCTCCTACACTAAAAGGAGGATTTAATTTTATTAGGAAGGATTACACTTCGGGAAATAAAGCCTGTGGTGGTGTTGCCATCTTAGTTCAAAGATCTGTGCCTTTTACTACCATTAATTTAAAATCTAACCTTCAGGCGGTCCAGTTAGAGTCTTATTCAAAGATCTCTCACCTCTAACTGTTTGTTCACTGTATCTACCTCCAGATCAATATACGGACGAAACATCTTTGTCATCTCTGCTCCGTGAACTTCCAAGCCCCTTTCTTATTCTGGGGGATTTTAACGGCCATAATCCCATTTGGGGGTCTATAAAGCTCTCTGAGAGAGGATATATGATAGAGAAAGTTTTGAATGCTTTTAACGTCAATTTGTTAAACAATGGCTCTCCAACATTCCTCCACTCAGCCAATGGCTCTCTGTCATGCATTGATCTATCTATATCCTCTTCATCTTTTACACCTAACTTAGCCTGGAGCGTATTCTCAGATTTACATGGTAGTGATCATTTCCCGATTAGTATATCTCTGAGTTCTTCTTCTTTTTCCAACCCTTTTCCACGTTGGAAATTGGATAAAGCAGACTGGCAGGTCTTCCAATCCCATCTACAGTTTGTGAATAAAACACCCTTTCCATCTGTAGATGAGGCTATAGAGGATTTCACTTCCCGCATCTTCCATGCGGCGGAACAATCCATTCCTAAGTGTAGATCGTCTTCCACGAAAATTCCAGTGCCATGGTGGAATGAAGAATGTGCCCTAGCGGTTCGAGAACGTAAGCGAGCTCTCCGCATTTTTACCGCACAACCAACTCTTGAGAATCTTATTACTTATAAGAAAAAAAGGGCCAGTTGTAAACTAATCATTTCCAATAATAAAAAACTCTGTTGGAGAGATTATATCTCCTCCATTAATAAAAACACTCCTCTTCAAACAGTATGGTACATGATTAGGAAAATAAATAGGAAAAGACTCCCGGATAAACTCCCTTCTCTCATTGAAAATGGGCATACATACTTTGACCCAAAGGAGGTAGCTAATATCCTCGGAAGGACATTTGCTGAGGTTTCTCAGATAAAACATTACTCAGCCTCCTTTCAAAGACAAAAACGTATCGAAGAATCGCATGCTATAAATTTCAAATCCCAAAACCTCGAAAAATATAATCTCCCGTTTACATTACAGGAACTGCATTATGCCCTTCGTTGCTCCAGTGATTCTGCGCCAGGCCCAGATGGAATCTTATATGCTTTCTTGAAGCATCTACCGAGGGAAGCTTATGCTCACCTTCTCTCGTTATTTAACTACGTTTGGTCATTAGGAGAGATCCCAACTTTATGGAGAGAAGCAATTGTTATTGCTATTCCAAAACCAAATAAAGACCACTCTTGTTCTTCAAACTATCGACCAATAGCACTAACTAGCTGCATGTGCAAAGTCCTGGAAAGGATGGTCTCTGTCCGACTTATGTGGTATCTGGAAAAAAACCACCTGTTGTCCAGATTTCAGTGCGGTTTCCGCAAATCCCGCTCAACTGTTGATCACCTTCTTCGGTTGGAGCATGAGATTCATTTTGCACAGAGACATAAACAACATGTTGTAGGGGTGTTCTTCGATCTGGAAAAAGCCTATGATACAACTTGGAAGCATGGAATAGCAATACTTTTGCGGAAGTATGGCCTTATAGGACACCTTCCCTCTTCCCTGTGTAATTTCATGGCGAACAGAACATTCCGAGTTGGGTCAACGATCTCAGACCCTTTTACGCAGGATAATGGTGTCCCACAGGGAAGTGTGCTGAGTCCATTTATTTTCCTCATTGCTATGAATGAGGCTTGTTCACAACTTCCATCCTCTGTGAACTATTCCCTGTACGTTGACGATATTGCCATCTACTGTCGAGGGTCCTCAATGTTCTTTATTGAGCGTCAACTGCAACTGGCCATCAACAAGCTTGTAACCTGGAGCAACGAAGTAGGATTTAAATTTTCACCCCAAAAAACAAGGGCCGTTCACTTTTGTTTTTTGAGAGGTCTCCATCCAGACCCAGACCTTACACTTTATGGATCCCCTATTTCAGTGGTGGACTCACATAAATTCTTGGGTCTGACATTTGATAGAAAATTATCATGGCTCCCACATATTCGTAATTTAAAAGCGAGATGCTTACAAGCCATGAATGTTTTGCGCTGTATTTCCGCTACCAAATGGGGTGCGGATAGGAAGATGCTTCTTTTTTTATACGGCTCTCTAGTTAGATCTAAATTGGACTACGGAAGTATTGTGTATGCATCTGCTTCAAAAAGTACTTTGAAGCTGTTAGACCCCGTCCACAATCTAGGCATAAGAATTGCTATAGGAGCGTTCCGAACAAGTCCGGTAGAGAGCCTTTATGTAGATGCTTCTGAACCCCCGTTATGGTTAAGAAGAGCCAAACTCCTCCTGAAATATGCTCTTCGCATATATGGTGAATGTCAGCACCCAGCTTTTGCCTGTCTTTTTGGTAAACCTAGAATCCCTCCCCATCACTCTTATAGAAGCATCAACAATTGGTTCCAGAATCTTCTGGAGAGCCTGAACCTCTCATTTCCAGCCATGCATAGCCGAGAGGTCAGAGATGTCCCTCAGTGGATTCTTCCCCAACCAGATGTAAATTACAAGTTATTCGGTGGGAAAAAATGAAATTTTTTGGAAGCCGAAATTAACGCACTTTTTAAGCTTTTTTTAGAAACCCTTCCTGATGGCTTCCACATATATACAGATGGGTCCAAATGAGAGGACGGGGTTGGCTGTGCATTCCTTATAGATAATACTATATTCTCCTATCATTTGCCAAACGAGTTTTCCATCTTCTCAGCGGAATTGGTTGCGTTAGCCAAAGCGTTAGAGTTCTGTTTTCAATATCCAAATTCCAACATCTGGATATTCTCTGATTCTCTGAGCGCTTTGCAATCGTTGGAATCTTTCAATTCTGAAAATCCTTTTGTCAAAAGAATCCAGGAATACCTCCATTTTTTGGATTCCCAACGTACCAGAATACATTTTGTCTGGATCCCTAGTCATATGGGTATCCAGCAAAATGAACGGGTCGATAAGGCGGCAAAACACGCTATTACTCGGGAACCGATCTCGGAATTGCTGTCAATCCCCGAGCATTTACACCCGGTGATTTCCAAGAAACTCAAATCTTCTTGGCAGGAGTCTTGGCCTCTTAACCCAGCTAATAAACTTTTTGAAGTCAAGCGTTCCATCACACCGTGGTCATTACCTTGTCTAACAAATAGGCGGGAAGATGTTGTTCTTACTCGGCTTAGGATTGGTCACAGCCGTCTTACTCACATCCATTTATTAAAAAAAGAACCAGCTCCATTGTGTTCTTGTGGAGCAATGCTAACTATTAAGCATATTTTAATCCAGTGCCCTTTACACACTAAGCTACGACGCTCATTAGGGCTGAATCATTCTTTAGATATTTTGTTGGGTAACAACCCCATAATTTTTAAAAAAGTGTTTCTTTTTTTAAAAATTATTTATGTTTTTAAATTCATATAATCATCTTTTTATTGCTTTTGCATTATATATATTTGATCATTAAGTATAGGTTTCATTTAGTGCCATTTACACACTAATCATATTCATCAGTTTTTATTAGGCGACAACTCAAAAGAAATTAAATTTTAATCATCTACTTTATAGTCAGTTAGTGCCCTTTACACACTAATGATTTACACAGTACCTATACAAATATTTCTTATTACGGGAGAACCCTGGAGGAAAATGTCGGTTTTTTAAATTTATTAGGGTTTTTAAAATCTCATAGTCATAATTTTTATTGTTTTTCCATCTTTGTCATTCACGTTTTTATGTGTTTTTTTACATATGATTTTTTAAACTTTTGGCCCATAAACTGTGGGTGTTTAAACTTTCTGTCGGGCGCAAAATGGCCATAGTAGCCGACGTTCTAAAATTCCAACCAACCAACCATCATTACCTTTCCCATGTCCCCTTCCAACTTCAGCTATTCCTTAATTTGTCGCAAGTCCTATGGGTCCTTTTCTTCTTTCTTTATCTTATCTTTTATTTCTTCTTTTCAATGTCCTTTCATATTTTTTTACCTTTGACCCGATGCTCTTACATGTGGGACTATTTTACAGGGTGACTAGCGACCGGGAATGGTCAGGGAATTTTTATTTTTTATTTTTTTATTTATTTTTTTTTTTAAATTAAACAGGTGGTGGCCTTACAGTATAACAGAGGGACATCAGGAGTTCCAACTAGTTTCGCCATTTATTCCCGGCTTTGTCAAGGATATATACAGCAAGAGGCATGCAAGCCTTTATATACAGAACAGTGGTACAAATTATGCATATACATGAACCAATAGGATACAAAAGAATTAAAGAGGAAATAATGGCCAACAGGATAAATAGAAAAAGCACAGATTTTTGAATTATAATGGCCAATAGAATAAAAAGGGTGTAAACGCTAATTTTTATAAATTATACAAAAAGAAAATATACAAAAGGATGGTGCGCGTATACGCGGACCGAAAAGAGAACTTATCTTGTTGTCTGAGGACAAGAGGATTTACAGAAAAATAAACAGGCAAGAAATAACAAAATGGAAAACATAAACCATAATAAAGAAACCGAGGAAAAAAAAAAAAAAAAGGGGGATCATAATAGATCAGATAAAGAGTTAAGTATTGCATATACATTAAAGTCTGTTTGATAATTGAGAAGCAGGTGGGGGGAGGACTTCTTGGCCTTGAATATTTCGATCGCTTCGAGGGTAGCAGTTTTTTCTGGCCTACTGCAGATATGCAGGACAGACATAACATCTTCTTGCGTCTTTAAAGCGTGTCTGGAATCTTCGAGGTGGTTTGCGTAATGGGAAATACGATCTCGTTTTCTATACGAATCACTGTGTTCTCTGAATCGTACTGCAAAATTGCGGGTCGATAATCCTACATAGAATCTGTCGCAAAACGCACAATTCAGGCGGTAAACTCCGGATTGGGAATATTTGTCGGTGTTGACGGCAGTGGGTGGATTCAGGATGCGGGCTGATGGTGTAGGAGTACGAAAAGAAATTCGAAGGCCAAGAGACGATAAGAAGTTAGAGAGCTGGGAGAAACTAGGGCCCAGATACAATCAGGGAATCATAAAACCGATAATTTTGAACAATGTCAATAATATTCTTTCATGACAGCCCCCTTTTTTGTCTACTAATAATCAGGAATAATTTTACGTAATCTTTTTGCTAGGCACCCTATCATTCCTAAACGTTTTTATAATTTCACTTTCATATGTTTCATCCTATTACATTTTTCTCGCCGCCCCCTTATTATTTCCTATTTGTCCTCCGTCCTGTCCTATCCCAACAGTTCGTTTAATTAATCTCATTTGTTCTCTTCTTGTTTGTCAGCCAATAACGTCTTACTATATATAAACCCGTCCGTTAGTACAACACACGGCTCTAAAGGAATGTGAAAGCTGGTTTAGCAAGTGGAGGCTAAAATTGAATGTAGACAAATGCAAGGCGATGTTTGTCTCCAAGAAGAGAAAGAGATCATTAGATTCTCTAACACTATATGGCAAAAAACTGGACTGGGTTGAAACTTATTGACTCTTGGTGTTGTTATTGACTCTAAACTTACCTGGACTCCCCACGCAACTTATGCGTTGAATAAGGCCAGGAGAGCCAAGTTTAGATTGATTGCTCTGCTGGGCCGGAATAGTGCTCTAAACATTGATAATAAACTCCTACTCTATAAGGTCATTGTTCGGACTATCTTGACCTATGGTATGCCCGTCTGGGCCACAATATGTAAAACTAGATGGAAAGAACTGCAAACGTTCCAAAACTTTACCCTTGGGACTATTGCGCAAAAAGATCGGAGAATTGTTCGCAATTCCTCCATTTATAATGACTTCAACATGTCTCATATTGGCAAATACGTTCAAGGGCTCATGGAATCCATGCTGCCCAATATAGAAAATCATAGCAACGAGCTAGTCTCGGGCATTTTAAAGCATCCTATGCATAGAAAGAGATATCGTGATCCAAGGCATATACTTGATATTAATTTTGAAGACATTGATAATGTCTTATTTCCAGATTACTGGACTTCATAGGTCGTGTTTTATCTAATACTAGTGGTCTGCTTCTAGTCTAGACAGTCGTCAATCAAATTTTCCTCCACCAAGAGGAGGCAATTTTCTTTCATACTTTGGATGACCCTTGTGGGTACATCAGGCTTCTTTTCTAGCTCAGTGTATTTCCCTTGGAATATGATTATGAAGGGTGAGATTATGGAAGCTATGCTTCAAGTTCCACTTGAATACCGATACACTACACTGTTCGATTGTCGTTAGTACAACTCACACTTTCGGGGAATGCCCCTAGCGTTCCATATCACGCACCGAAGTTCACCTTTGTTGATTACAGTATAACGTTGTGCAGCCATACTAAAATTAGTTGGTCGTAAGGAGCCCACTCAACTGTGGGTAACTTTTGCCTAGATTAGAAAACAGATTAAAGATACGTCCTAATTGCTTATACATACCTGGTAGGTCGTTGATGTTGAGGCCTTTATCTTCCGGCGTAGACACAGCGGCAGCATAGGATTTGCCTGCTGTCACTTTAGAACTAGACATCCTTTGAACCTGGGGGTACTTTGGACATTTCGTGTAGCTTGATGTGTGCTGTCCACTATACCTGATGCACTTTGGGGGGTCTTGTCCTTTGATCTTGGGGCAATCTCTTGACTGGTGCCCCTCAGCACATTTATTACAACGAAGCGTATCGAGTTTCACAACTTTCTGATAAATCACGAAATTGACGTGGCTTTCCTCTGTGAAACTCACCTCAAACCAAGCCAAGACTTCAAGCTACCTGGCTATTGTGTGTACCGTAAGGATCGAATGGCTTCAAATGCTGCAAGATGTGCGTCTGGGGGCGCTGCGATCATCATTAAGAGGGGAATTCAACACCAAGAATTAGTATCCAAGTCTTATGCAGGTATGGAATCAGCCTCCATCATTATCAATGACGTCTCCTGTGGTGAAGTGAAGTTCGTAGCGCTCTACAATTCACCTAAACATTATCTTGACATTTGCGAGCTTGATGAACTCTTCAGTGGTGACACTCCAGTCGTCCTGGCTGGTGACCTAAATGCCAAGCATCCAAGCTGGAACTCCAGAACGCAGAATTACAACGGCATGATTCTCTATAGGTACATACAAGGTAGAGATGATATCATCGCTGCTGGACCTGTGGAGGACACCTACTACTGCGACCACTCCCCTAGTAGTGACGTTTTGGACATCTCGTTCTTGAAGGGTTTCTTCAAACCGTACAATATCTTCACGATTGATGACCTTTCTTCTGACCACAAGCCTGTGGCGTTGTACTTTGACAATGTTGACATAAATTTCCGAGAGGAACTCGTACATCATCAAGACTGGAAGCTCTACAAAAATATACTTAAGGACTATGGCTACCATCCCGACGTTGCTTACTGTACAGAGGACATCGATCAACTTGTTGATGACATCACCAGATGTATTAACAGTGCCATAGAAGTTAGTAAGTATCCATCAGAGAATAAACCTTCTCATCGAATCCAACTCTCTCCTGGAATCCAACGCCTAATTGCTGAAAGAAACAGGACCCGTAGACTTTGGCAACGCTATCGTGAACCTTGGCTCAAAACCAAGTACAACAGGTTAGTGCGAAGAGTTCAAGAGGAGATAAAAGAGCTTCGCGACGCTAGATGGAATGAAAAACTCAAAAGCTTGTCGGCTCGCGAAAATTCCATTTGGAGTATGGTTAGAGCTTTACAGAAGAAGAAGAATGTTATGCTTCCTCCACTCCGTACACCACAAGGTAACTATGTGCAAACTGATCAGGACAAGGCCCAAGTCATTGCAGATTCACTGGAACTGCAGTTTGTTACTCCTACCAACGATAAGCCCGAGAGCCAAATCATGTCTCGGCGTGTGGAAGAAGGTATTTACAACTTTGATGAAGTCCCGAAGCATTTTACGAAGTACAACATCGAGGCTGGTGAGATCGCCAACATCATAAATAAACTGAAAAAGAAGAAGGCTCCAGGAAAAGACAAGGTGAGTAATAACGCCCTTATGAATTTCCAAAAAAACTTTATTGAATTTCTCACCAATATCATTAGCGACTGCTGGAAATTTTCTTACTTCCCTGTGGCTTGGAAGAAATCTATTGTGTTGAGTATCCCAAAGCAGGGACAAAATCCTGCAAATCCCGCGAGCTACCGACCTATTAGCTTGCTACCCTCGATGTCCAAGGTGTTGGAGAGAACGATCCTTGTCAGATTCCAAGATCACTGTCTAGCAAATGACCTTTTAAGGGAAGAGCAGTTTGGCTTTCGTGCTGCCCACTCTTGTCCGATGCAGATATGGAGGCTCGTTGAAGACCTGAGCACCCCCCTGAACCTATCCAGGTACTGTGGGGTGGTATTTCTCGATGTCAGTAAAGCTTTTGACCAAGTATGGCATGAGGGCCTTGTCTACGAAATGATCAGA
The DNA here is from genome assembly GCA_023313115.1 of Rhysida immarginata. NCBI lineage: Eukaryota > Metazoa > Arthropoda > Chilopoda > Scolopendromorpha > Scolopendridae > Rhysida > Rhysida immarginata. The sequence goes on from JAHWFO010018846.1 coordinate 2,119,993, forward strand.
GACGGGTTCCCTGCCGATTTGATCTTGATGGTGAAATCCTTTCTTGACGGCAGATCCTATCAAGCCAAGGTTGGAGAAAATCTTTCCACACCCCGTGTTGTAAAGGCCGGTGTCCCTCAGGGTTCTGTCCTCGGGCCTATGCTATTTAATTACTTTGTACATGATTTCCCAAAACCCGATAATTGTAATCTGTATTTTTATGCGGATGACACTGCCATTATGACATGGGCACACCAGCCGGCTCACGTTATCACTCGGCTGCAGTGCGCCTTGAAGCAGTTTGAAGACTGGTTTAACTGCTGGAAGTTGAACCTTAACGTCGGAAAGTGCAAGGCTTTGTACCTCAATAGGAAGCTGAAGCATCCCCCAGAATCTCTTGTTCTGTTTAATAAGAAACTGGACTGAATGGACAACTACAAGTACCTGGGAGTTATCATTGACTCAAAACTCTCATGGAACCAGCATATGTCCTATGCTCTGAACAAAGCGAAGAGGGCTAAGTACAGTATCATAGCTCTTATGGGTCGCAACAGCGCCCTCAGCATTGACAAAAAGCTACTTCTGTACAAATCGATTATCCGGACCATACTCCTCTATGGCATGCCTGCGTGGGCGACTATCTGTAAAAGCAGATGGAGTGAACTACAGTCATTCCAGAATGTTACCCTGAGGACCTTTGCCCAGCTGGACAGAAGGACGGTGAAAAACCAATCCATCCACCTCGATTTAAACATGGCCCATATCGGTAAGTTTATACAGGATCTCCTTTTGATTATGATACAGAAGATGAAGACTCACGACAATAAGCTTGTGAAAGGGATACTGAAGAACTCAATGAATATGAACTGGCATACGAAGTATCGTAAACCGAGGCACGTTCTTGACATCAATTTTGAAGAT
>JAHWFO010018846.1:2125892-2192180 GCA_023313115.1 Rhysida immarginata
AAAAGAAATTCGTAGCTAATTATATTAAAAACAACTCCAATCACTGCCACCAACACAAACTCGCGGCCTTTAGGCACATGGTGTACAGAGCCCATACTATTCCTCTGAATGCTGAAAACAAGAGGAAAGAAATCAAAACTATAAAAGAATTTGCCACACAAAATGGATTCCATGAAACAATAGTTGACAGCATCACAAAGAAGATAAAACGTAAATTAGCAGTGAAAGAAATCCCCACACTAAATACAACTAAGAAATCAGAGACAAGAGTGATTTTACCGTATAACCGTCAACTAAATAGAGGTATGAACAAGATAGCTAAAGAATTTGGTCTGGGGATAGGCTACAGAAGCACAGACACTTTGGGAAGACGATTGGGGTACCCCAAAGATACAATACCGACAGAAAATAGACCAGGTGTTTACAAACTTCCGTGCGCCAAATGTGAGGCAGTGTACTATGGGCAGTCACGGAGAGCTGTGCTCACACGAATTAATGAACACCTGACGTATATAAAGAACGGTAAATACGGTATCTCTAGATTTGCGGACCACATCTTAGACCAGAAACACGATTTCCGGCGAGAAGATTTCAACATCCTGCACAGCACAAGAGACCCTAGGCTCCTGAATTTTTTGGAGTCCTATGAGATTAGCTGTGAAGACCCTGCAAGACTTCTGAACAGCGATGGAGGCCCAGTGGATGTTACCCAGCTGAGAGACATTGGAAAACTGATTAGCCTACCGAAATTGACCAATAGCAGAAACACCCGAACTGAAGATGACCAGCAAACGACGACCATTGACGACCAAGGATGACGACCCAATCATATCCCTGTTTAACTGTTCCAACTTTTTTATGAATTTGTTAATATTTTTTTTAATTGGCTATTGTTTTCTATATAACATCTTGTAACTTATTCATAATTCATCAACAGCGCCCTCAGTATTGACAACAAGCTACTTCTGTACAAAACGATTATCCGGACCATACTCGTCTATGGCATGTCTGCGTGGGCGACTATCTGTAAAACCAGATGGAGTGAACTACAGTCATTCCAGAATGTTACCCTGAGGACGGTGAAAAACCAATCCATCCACCTCGATTTAAACACGGCCCATATCGGTAAGTTTATACAGGATCACCTTTTGATTATGATACAGAAGATGAAGACTCACGACAGTAAGCTTGTGAAAGGGATACTGGAGAACTCAATGAATATAAACTGGCATACGAAGTATCGTAAACCGAGGCACGTTCTTGACATCAATTTTGAAGATATTAGCAACGTCTCTTTCCCAGACTACTGGAAGATGTGATAATCTTATTTTTTCCTTGTATTTTTTATTTTTTATTTCGTTTGTTTTTTTTTTTTGTTTCTGACAATCGTCAATCTTTTTTTCTTTTTTGTATAATATGGAAGACCGCTTGGGTTGGTTAGGCTTCTTGACTACCTCAGTGTATTTCATTTGGTGTTTATTCTGGTTAGATGAGCTTTGTGAAAGCGCTGCTTTCGTCCCATCCTAACGAATGTACACTTCACTGTTCGATTGTCGATTGTCGATTCACAATTCATCAGAATAGCTTGCCTACTCTGATCGAAGCTCTCCTGTATGCTGAAGAAGGCAGCTTGGCTGCCGAAATGTGCATCCATCGTCTGATTAAAAACCTTATGTGGATTAGTGGTTTCCTCTCCTTTATTCTAACGTCTGTCCACAGTATCTGGCTCCATTTATTTAGTGGACTTAACTAGGTTTCATCTGGCTTCTCGCCTAGTTCAGTGTACTTCCTGTGGTTACTTTCTGGACGAGTATGGCAGTGAAAGCGTTGCTTTCGGACCACTCGTTTCGTTTTACCTGTACTGTTCGATTGTCGATTGTCGTACAACTTTCATAACTTCAGGATAATTCTCTAATATTCTATTTGCTTTTAGAGAATTATCCTTTTTTGCTTTGATAAAGGATAGGCTCTATCCGAAACGTCAGCTTTTTATTTGATTTTATAGTTTTATTTTGATTTTACTTATTTTTTCTATTATTTTGTTATTTGTTAATTATCATTTTATTTTTCATTTTTATTTATTAACTATTATCTTTCCAGACACATAAATTTTTGCCAGTCGTCTGGACGTTTGATAGGGAGCTCAAGGGAGACACGCGTGACTCCTATGCCTAATCAATAGACGCTGCCTTATTAATGTTCTGTCACTGCATCATTAAGGACTGCTGCACTTATATTAACGCCTCAAAACGATGCCCGTTCGCTACTCGGGGAAAACATCAAAAGTCCAGAGAAAACATGAAATGGAAGTAAATAAACAATTAAAATAATGTCGATTGTGATAATGAAAAAAATTCAATCCTTATATCGTTGTGGTTAAAGAGTTTCTTTTTAGTCGTAAGTTGTTCATGAAATGGAAGGATTGGTCTCTTTTGGCGACCACGCTAAGACGCTTAGATGATGTAAAACGCTTCTTAAACGTGAAGGGACCTAGCCATGACCATTCAAGAAGAAAAGACATTAACCGAATGGCAACTTTCCTCCTTACAATTGAGGACGATGGGAAATTCCCTTTCGATCTTTCCCATCTCGCTAACCAAAGTTATTTATTGATGAATGCGATGGGAATGGCTAGGTCCGGTTTCAATGCCTCCCGGTGGAATCGTCTACAAAGAAGCGCACAGACTGGTGTGAAAAACTCACAAGCCCATAATGCTGCTTTAAACGATCCCAAAGAGCTTGGTCGAACGGGCATTCGTAAAAGATGTGCTGAATGGTTTCCACTATGCTGCAGACTCTACCAGCACATCCGACCACCCACCAATAATACAGACGCTGGAGAGAGTAAAATCCATGATGAACAGTCGCCATTGATAATTAAATAAAGATCGTTCAAAGGCGAAAGATTTTCAGACCTTCAGGACTGCTGCCCACGGATAATCCAGGTAGAGATGTAGGATATCAGTCGTCTCCCTTAGGTCGGACTGCTGGAAAAACCACGAAAGACGAAGATGGCCCCAGTCTTGTGGATCCATGCAGCGTAGCTTAGGTAGAAATGTTACTAGGCCGATTGTAAAAGTCTTTTATCTCTCAGGTTGTTGGAAATGCATAATCACTGGCAATAAAGAGGATAACAGTAGCCTAGTCACCTTAAAGAAGAAGCATAGGTGTGTAAACACGAAATTCGCCCCCACAGATGGAGGGAAAAAGAACACCCTGATCATCGCTGGCATTCTGGCTGCAATAAGATAACGCTTAACGTCAGATAAACCTAACCCTCCTCTTTCAAATGGGATGAAAAGAAGCGCAGCTCGTAAAGGTTGACGCTTAACAGATGCTCCCCAAATACAGTTCACAATTTCTCTATGTAGCCACTTGTCTTCACAATTTTTCTATGTAATCGACAGTCGGCATGTGGAATCCAGTTTTTTCGTCCAATTCGATGCAGTCATATTTTTAAACGCTCTTTATTTCCTTTACCACATGGTAGACGGAAAAGTTTGCTACCTCTTTCTTGTTTCGTATTACAATTCACAGTTCACAATTTCTGAATGTCTTCTGCCAGAGGAAGGTGAATAGGCACTTTGAAATCAATAAAGGGATAACATGTGTTTTGATAAACCTCGCCTTGAACATAGATGACAGAAAACGGAGATTCCTCCAAAGAGTCCATATCAGGTAGAAATGAAACATATATCCAAGCACTGTGATCTGACCACACAATGTTATTGGGAATAATTTAAGATAGTTCACCGTCCATTTGCCAATAGCAATTCCTTTAGACTTGAAGAAGTTGATGGTACTCCCCGTCGAAGTACTAAAGTGATCAAAGGATTCTTTATAGGCTGTGGTCAAAAACCCTCACCGGTGAGAGAATGATGACGTAATTTCTCACTGGGCTAACCGTATTTTTCTCGGTGAGGACGGTGAGACTAACCGGTTAGGCATAGCAGCACTAACTGGCTTTTCTGTCCGCGTTAAAATGACGTCACAGTTTTCTCACCGGGATTTCTGACCGACCAAATGCTAACTCTTCTCACCGGTGAGAGTTTTTGACCTTAGCCATAGATGCTCAGGGAATACGAGTCCGACCCAAAGAGCGCTATATGTCCAGAAGTAACGGAAGTGATTGTGTTTCCAAGGAACTTCGGCAGGTGTCTCCACGTGTTGCGTTTTCTCACAAACAATGATAGGTTCATGAAATCGTCAACGGAAGTCGCTGTCCTCAATTGAGTTTCTCTCCTTAAGTACTTCCGGTTAGGGGAAAAAAATTGCGACGATAGGAGGTAGTATTTGGCTTTGAACTTCCAACTTATAACTGCATTAAACAAACGTTGGAAACCTTTCCAGCTAATAACTGTTCATCTCTCCAGTGAAGGATTCCATTTTTCGCACATTAAATAGAAAAGTAGCATATGCGATCGGTTTGTTCAGACGTCCATCCATCTGTCTGTGGACACAATTCCAACAATGCATTGCGTTCGAATGGGGAGAATTGCTTAGAAGAGACGAATCAACCTTGCACTGGGGAAAACGCGTGCCGAGCACTTCGTTACGGCTCCGCGCGTGCTCTAAACGATGAGATGGTACGCGTGCAGGATGCACGTGATTGACGATTGTAGAAAGGGGATATCCGTGCTTAAACCAAAAGAAATTCTTTATTCGTGGGGCGCTTATTATTTATTACGATAACTTGAAATAGAATTAATATTTTTTTGAAAAAATTTTTCACACTCTGTTTTCACCATTCTCATTAATATGAGACAGAGCACGAACAAGTTTGAAGGTGAGATAGCCGGAATAGGTACAATAGCACGTGCTCTAATGGGACTATTATGATACCCTCTTAAAAATTTTCAATTACCAGATATGGCATGTAATATATCTAACAAGTCGTAACAACGTATCATGAACGAATATAACGAATACTTAATGATGGCCGAAATTTGTTTACATGTTCTAATGATACCATATGTCACCTTTAGAACTTTCAAAGCTAAGATATAGCATGTTATATATCAAACATCCCATAGCGATGTGCCATGAATAAAAATATAAAGTAATTAATAACTGTTGGAATTGGTTCAGTACTACGTGTTCTAATGGTAACTTAAGGTACCGTTGGAACTTTCCATTATAAGATATGGCATGTAATACACTGAGTTAGCAAAACTCATAGGATAGTTACTTAATATCTGGTCGGGCCACCTCTGGCCCTGTGGAGTGCAGCAATACGGCGTTGTAGTGAGTCTGCAAGTCCCTGGTACACTTCTGGAGGCAGTTGACACCAGATAGTCTGCAGAGCCGAAGATAGTTGCTGCCCGTTCGTGGGCGGATGATCCAGTGCCCGGAGCCTGACTTCAACAGCATCCCAGATATGCTCGATGGGATTCATGTCGTTGGACCTCTCCTGCATGCTCCTCGAACCATTCGCGGACGACATTGGAGCGATGTGGTGGAGCATTGTCATCTTGAAAGACTGCTACGTCGTCAGGGTGTTGAAATGTCAAAAACGGGTGCAGATGGTCTCCGATGAGTTGACGATACCGTGGACCATTCAACGTTTGGTCCAGGATAACCAGAGGGCCTATTCCAAACCAGGAAAATGCACCCCAGACCATCACTGACGCCCCACCACCCTGCACCACCACCTGTTGGCATGCGGGATCCATCGTTTCGTGAGGTCTGCGCCACACACGGTGCCTCCCATCAGCGTGGTACAGTTGATATCGTGACTCATCTGACCATATGACGTTACGCCACTGTTGCAGAGTCCAGCCAAGATGGTTGGTGGCAAATGCACGCCGGAGTGTCCGATGACGCTGGGTAAGCATTGGCACCCGTGTAGGGCGACGGCTGCCAAACCCGAGGGCATGCAGATTCCGACGGATTGTCCACCGAGAGACGTTTCTAGTGCGGCCTGTATTGAACTGGTCTGTGATTTGCTGCACTGTTGCGCTCCTGTCTCTCTGAATCATTCGTCCCAGGTGTCGCCGGTCACGATCATTCAGGGCAGCTGGACGCCCGGTATGGTGCTTGTTGTGGACTGTGATGCCTTCATCCAGCCATTCCCGATACACCCTGGAGACAGTTGAGCGGGGAAAGCCAAATTCCTGCACCACTGCCGACATGGAACATCCCATGCGTCGGGCACCTACTATCATACCCCGTTCAAAAGACGTCAACTCGCGACGACGTGCCATTTCTGATTAATCACTTATCCAAGCTTTTCCCACAACGTCTAATGGTCCATTCCCAGAATTCGTCCTGCCCGTTACTCCTGTGAATTCGTGAACCATGCCCATCAATCAATGTGCTTGCTATCCCATGAGTTTTGCTAACTCAGTGTATATCAAACAATCGTAACAACATCTCATGAATGAATATAATGAGTAATTAATGATAGTGGTAATTAGTTTAACAGTACGTATTCTAATGGTACCAAATGGTACTATTGAAACTTGCAATGCTAAGATATGGCATGTAATATATCAAACAACACGTAACGGAGTGCCATGAATGAATATAAAGAATAACACTGGTCAACAAAAAAAAAAAAATTCGTGCTGCCGAAGATGTTTCAATGAATTTATATAATATGAAGGATGCTGATTGCAGATATGCAAAAGGTTTTTTCAGATTGGCTCTAGTTTTTGAGATACAGGGTGTTCAAGAAATACAGCACCAGAATCATTGAAATAATGTCATCAACCTATCAAATTTGAATATTCTATACATTATTTTATGTATTTAATTGTAAATTTCAAGTAGTTTTTTGTTACTTGTAATATTCTTGTATTGTTTTTGTTTGGAAACATTAGTCGAAACAATCTGGTTTAGTGATTGGTTGCAGGTGTTGGTTAAGTTGGGGTTTTCTAGTGCCATTTGATACAAACGTGTGACAATTTTCTTATCGGTGCTAAACAAGCTGGTGCCCCAGTGTCTCCTTACAACATCTGGATGTGTGTTTGGGATAGAGACACTGATCAGGGAGAGGGTGGAGACAAAGGACAGTGCCTTGGAGATCCTCCACGCGCAAACATCAAACTTTAAGTGTCTCCACGCGCCCTTGGACAGTGACAGTCGTTTCCTTCATGAACATTCAATCATTGTGTTTTGTCAAGCATTCAACATTTGTGTTTCGTACAACACCATTAAAGTAATACGATTGGATTAAAAAATATAACATTTATTGTGTTGTTTTTTTTCTTTTAAAGAACCTGTTAATGTTTTTATTTTCATTTCAGGATGAGTTCTTCACGAAGAGGCTGCATGAATGACCCTAATGTATTCTGCTACATTTGTGGCGAATATTGCCAGGAGAAACAAAGAAAAAATATTACAGATTTTGTGAAGCAAGCATATCTGGCATATTTTGGAATGAAACTTGGAGACCAAGATAAGTCTTGGGCTCCACATGTGGTTTGTAAAACATGTTTTGAAAATCTACGTCATTGGAAAAATGGAAGTAGAAAAGGTTTAAAATTTGGTGTTCCTATGGTGTGGAGAGAACCAAGAAATCTCCACACTGACTGTTATTTTTGTGTTGTTAGTGTGCAAGGCCTCAATCGTTACAAGAAACGTAAATGGGAGTACCCAGATTTGGAATCAGCAAGGCGACCTGTTCCACACAGCGACGAAATTCCCATACCAGTGTTCACTACACTCCCCGATCTTAGAGCGTCTGATGTTGAAGATACGCATATTGAGTGTAGTGCATGTTCAGGTGCAAGCAGTGGCAGTGAATATGAAGGAAGTACATCTACACAGCAACAGTTTTCCCAGGAAGAACTCAATGATTTAGTACGTGACCTATGTCTGTCAAAGCAAGATTCCGAACTTTTAGTTTCCCGGCTAAAAGAAAAGAACTGTATAAAGCCTGAATCTAAAATATCTTATTTCCGTAAAAGAGAGGCTGCACTTCTTCCATATTTTGTTCAAGATGAAGAATTAGTATACTGCAGCAACATTCCTGGGCTCCTTCACCAAATGGGGTTACCTGCATACCGACCAGAAGATTGGCGACTTTTTATAGACAGTTCCAGCAGGAGCTTGAAATGTGTTTTACTGCTTAATGGAAATTTTTATGCATCTATTCCAACAGGCCACTCGTACAAACTTAAGGAGGAATATGAAAATATAAAAATGGTCTTGCAGAAGTTCAGATGCAATGACCACCAGTGGACTATCTGTGTTGATTTAAAGATGGTGAACTTCTTATTTGGGCAGCAAAGTGGATACACTAAGTACCCCTGTTTTATGTGCTTGTGGGACAGCAGGGCAAAAGAAGACCAGTGGAAAAAATCTGTATGGGATTCAAGAGAAAATCTTATTGTAGGTGCATCAAACATCATTAGAGAACCACTGATTGACAGGGAAAAAATCATTCTCCCACCGCTCCATATAAAGCTGGTACTTATGAAGCAATTTGTTAGGGCCTTAGATAAAGGTGGTGATTGCTTCAAATATATTTGCAGATTTTTTCCTGGATTAAGTATGGAAAAACTAAAAGCTGGGATCTTTAATGGCCCTCAGATTCGCAAACTCATGAATGATCAAAAGTTCGTTAAATCCATGACTATATTGAAAAATCTGCCTGGAACAGTTTTGTGTTGGTTATTAAGAACTTCCTCGGTAACCACAAAGCTGACAAATATGAAGAACTCGTAAACACCATGCTTTCAAACTTAAAAAAGTTGGGTGCTACCATGAGCATAAAAGTTCACTTTCTTCATAGTCACTTAGATAGATTCCCAGATAATCTTGGTACTTACAGTGAGGAACAAGGGGAGAGGTTCCACCAAGAAATAAAAGTTATGGAAGAAAGATACCAAGGAAGATGGGACACGCATATGATGGCTGACTATTGTTGGAGTCTTCAACGTGATGGTCCTGATGATCCGCACACAAGGAAATCATACAGACGACGATTTGTTTTGTGAAAATTGTGTTTGTTATTTTTTGTTCCTATTTAATGTTCCTAGTCTTAACCAATTTGATACATATTTATGTATATTAATGATATATATTTATGTGATGGTGCAATAAGTAACGGTAAGTGCAATTTTGTTAGTATTTTTCGTGTATTTCAGTGACATTGTACGTATATAGAGCCAATTTGAAAAAACTAATGTCATATTCGGAATCAGTGCAAATGACTTTTAAATGATTGGCCGCAAAATGTGCGTTGAACCAGTGTAATTAATGATAGTGGTAATTAGTTTAACTGTACGTATTCTAATGGTACCAAATGGTACTATTGAAACTTTCACTGCTAAGATATGGCATGTAATATATGAAACAAGTCGTAACGAAGTGCTATGAATGAAAGTAATGAGTAATTAATGATAGTGGTAATTAGTTTAGTAATACGTATCCTGATCGTACCATTGGAAACTTACAATGCTAACACCCGTATTCAAAATGAGTGTTCATGCTCTTGCTCTTACTCAAACCATTATTGAAAACGAATTCAATTATATGAAATTTGCATTCAGTGATGGTCTTGAGTGCCTAGACCAATGCGCAAAATCGCTCATTCTGATTACAGGCGTAAGATATTGCATGTAATATAACAACTCGTAACGTCCATAGCAATTGTTGTCCATAGCTAATTGCTATCATGAGCAAATTGCTGTTAGGCTTAAGATTATCAATGTCTGAATTCTAATTAGACTTATTGTTGTCAAAGCTAATCGCAAGTAGCTAATCGGTCGCTTCAACCGTATATGATTATGTAGAAACGCTTTAGCAATAGTATATGAAGAAATAATCGATGCATACACAGAACGGTTCAACAATTGATGTTCGCTTCATTTAACATTATCGTAAGTACGCTTATGATAACGCTTTGTTATGCATTTATCTGCTCCAATATAAAAAAGAATTACAACTCTTTTTATTTAACCTATTGGTTGCTCAATTTTATTTGTTTAAATTCTAGTTTTTCGTTAGTCTCATTATTTAGGAATTTACAATTCAGTTTTCATATTTATATAGTTTTCTCTAAAGTGTTTCTCCTAGGTGCTCCTTCAAGTGAGGAGAGAGGTGAAAGTTCCATACAGCCCAGAAGACCACCACGCTGTTGAATCTGTTTCGCTGGGATATCATCGAACACCCTCCCTACAGCCCGGATCTAGCTCCAAGCGACTTTCACCTCTTTCCTTACATGAAGGAATACCTAGGAGACCAGCGATTCGCTTCAGACGAGGAGGTGAAACACTTCGCGACAACGTGGCTGAACACGCAAGGACAGGATATTTACCAGGAGGGAATATTCAAACTCATCCCGCGAACCGACAAGTGCCTAAACCGATATGGAGACTATGTCTAAAAATAATCTAATGTACGCTCGTATGTACTATCTATCAGTTGGCTGTATCTGTTGTATGAAATAAAATTTACACGTTTCACTGCAGGCTTTGTGATCTTACTTTTTTGATCACCCCTCGTACTTTGTATCCATAAAATATATTTTAATGACAGACAAAATTCATTTTTAAACATTTTTCATGACAAACAAAATTCATTTTTAAACATTTTTCATGACAAACAAAATTAATAAAAATTCAAATTAAGGTGAGTTGAATAATTACTAATCAACTTCCCTCGACTTGAATAATTACTAACCATCTTCGAGGGTGTTTTGAAAAGTTTTTGCCTCCCTAGGTTGTAACATTTATTTGCAAAATTAGTTTTATAGCGTATACTTACATTTATTCCCCCACGTGTAATGCACTAATCAGTTTTCGACATAGTCTTCCCAACCCTTTTCACATACTTGTGCAACGTGTGATTAGTCGGGCGAACCCGTCGGAGAAGAATTCCGAGGTTGTTGTCGACACCAGCTAAATTCTTTTATTTAAATTCATTAGTTTTATAAATACTATATTGCCTTTTTAAAATTTTTCTTGGCTAATTTTACTCTCTTGTGGTATAGTTTTCTTAAGCAGCAGAGTTGCAGAACGGTCAGCTAATCTGTCATTTATATCATTTATAATTTTTTCTTTCATGTCTCTTATTGTCCCTTTTCTTGCTTGTTTATCAAGTTTATCAAGGCATTTTATGTACAGTCGGCAACAAAAGTACTTAGCCACCTGCATAGAAATAACCTTGCAAGGTGGCTAGATACTTTTATAGCCGACTGTACAATTTCATTTCCATTTCATTTTCTTTCTTTCTTTCTGTTTCCTAATAAAGTGTGTCTCATAGCTATAAAGAAAAATAAATTATCTTAAACATGAGTGAAAGAACTCGCGAAAGTTTACATTTTTTTAAAAATGTGTTGTGGGAATCATAATCTATCTAAATTAACAAAAATCAATGTGTGTGGGTGTGTGTGTGTGTGTGTGGGTGTGGGTGTGTGTGGGTGTGGGTGTGTATTCGCGAAACCAATAGACGTCAAACCTTTCATGTAGTTCGGGAAAGGTTTTTCACAACCTGCCAGGGATTTCCGCAGGTTCCAAGGGTTTTATGAGTGAACAGCCCCCCCCCCTTTTAATGCAACAATATACTGTATATTTAAATTTATAAATTCAACAATAATACTGCTTACAGACAATCCAACATTAACATACAACAATCCACTCTTACATTGAACAGTATTAAAATTACAAAAAATATGACATTTTATTAAGCAACGGATTTTATCATGGGGAATGAAACCCTATACAGCTAGTCAAAGCTGGCAAAAAAGTCCAATTTAGTCATTGAAAAATTTACCCTACTCATCTAACGAGCGCGAAGCCATGGTAAAGAAAAAAGATAACTTAGTTTCGAATCTGCAACCCGAAACATTGAATCATGATAATGTTTTTAAATGCAACAAATAAATAAATATTTTATACAGAATCATGTACATCGGTAATACTGAATAAGGGCTTAGAATAACTGAAGTATGAAATATAAGCACGAGTATCGAGTCTCTCGAAATGTCGAGTAAATATAGTGTCTATACTGAAGGTTCCTCTCCTTACTCGCGTCTGTGGTCACAATCGAATGCGGGACAACAAGCACGGCACGTGTAAGCTTTTTGCAGTATCTAAAATCTTAAAAAGAATGTATTTTGTATGACGAAAAATTAAAATTATTCACCCGTAACGCTCTTTTCAGCCGGAAAGTTATTCTTAACTATAGAAAGGAAGGAATTTGTAGAAATAAATTAAACACTTTCAAGTACATAGAAATTATGTAACCAGGGCGTAAATTATAGGTAAGTTGAAGACTTCAAAAACCATCAAAAGATCTAAATGTTTCAAAATAATTAATTATGAATTAAATTGTGAAATATAAAATATATTTATTGTAATGGTAATGAGTTTATTCCAATACATTAGGGTTCATTAGTCTTCACTAGGTAAGGGAGCGAAATATAGTTGCGCTATCTGTTGCCGCACATTAATATATTTCATAATATCTCTGTAGTAAAGATTTAAACAAGAATGATTTTCCCGCCAAAGCAGATAAAGGGAGCACATTTTCCTGTTATAGCATCATACATGATTATTTAGAACAAGAACGACAGGAAACCACTATTCCACATCAGATGTTTATTACAACGTATGCGCATTTCGGCAGCCAAGCTGCCTTCCTCAGCGAATACAAGAACTTGATCAGACCAGAGGAGTTCTGTTCTGATTCCTCTGGTCTGATACAAGAACTCCTCTGGTCTGATCAAGTTCTTGTATTCGCTGAGGAAGGCAGCTTGGCTGCCGAAATGCGCATACGTTGTAATAAACATCTGATGTGGAATAGTGGTTTCCTGTCGTTCTTGTTAATCTGTGTCCACAGTTTCTGGCTTCATCTCCTTCTATGATTATTTAGAATTAACCAACATTTTAAAACACTTTAGAAAAAATATATAAATATGAAAACTAAATTGTAAATTACTATTTATGTAGAGAGAATTTAAAAAAATAAACTTGAACTGAAAGTTTAAATGTAGAGTGACGTTATTCTTTATATATTTGAACAAATAATTTTTTTTTAATTTGTAGGCATTCCCACAATGTTAAACGAAGTGAGCCTCAATTGGTGAAGCATTATGTGTAAGCATATATTACTTTTTCATATTCAAGTGCTAAAGTGTTTCTATGTTACCATCTACTATTTAAGCAAGCGATTAACTACTACTAATTAGCACTATGTCTCACAGCATTTAGTTTTAGATACTATTAAGCCTAACAGTAATTGCTCTTGATACAAATAAGCTATGGATAACAATAGGTCTAACAACTCGTACGGAGTTGGTTGATATATTACACGCCATATCTTAGTATTGACAGTTTCCAAAGGTAACATACAGCACGATTAAAACATGTACTACTAAACAATTCCGACTATCATTATTTACGCGTTATATTCACTCATAACACGTTGTTACGAGTTGTTTGATATACGACATGCCATATCTTAGCATTAAAAGTTCAGACAGTAACTAATGGTATCAAATGGTACCATTAGAACACGTGCTACTAAACGTACTGTTAGTATCATTATTTACTCGTTATATTCACTCATGACACGTTGTTACGAGTTGTTTGATATATCATATGACATATTTTAGCATTGAAAGTTCCAACAGTACATTGGTACCATTAGGGCACGTGCTACTAAATCAATTCTCATTATATTATTTACTCGTTATATTCACATATGAGACGTTGTTACGAGTTGTTTGATATATTACCTGCTATATCTTAGCATTGAAAGTTCCAGTAGTAACATATGGTACCATTAGGGCACGTGCTACTAACCAATTCCCACTATCATTATTTATGCGTTATATTCACTCATAACACGTTGTTACAAGTTGTTTGATATATTACATGCCATATCTTAGCATTGAAATGTCCAACGGTACCATTAGGGCATGTGCTACTAAACCAATTCCCACTATCATTATTTATTCGTTATATTCGCTCCTGATACGTTATTACGAGTTGTTTGATATATTAGAGCATATTACGGGTATCATAATGGTACCATTAGAGCACGTATCTATTCCGGCTATCTCACGTTCGTACTTGTTCGTACTCTGTCCAATAGTAATGGATTGGTGAAAACAGATTGTAAAAAAGTTAATTCGTTTTCAAGTTATCGTAATAAATAATAAGCTTCGTACGAATAATAAAATTCTTTTGATTTAGAGACCGTTCTGCCCTCTCAATAATCGTCATTCACGTGGATCCTCCACGCGCACCATCTCATTAACGTTTAGAGCACGCGCAGACCCAAATCGATATGCTCTGTATGCCGGGTACCCCTGCTAGCGTGCTAATAAAAACTGTTGCTCAGACAACAATGGTCACGTGTCTTTTCAGTTCCGGCGTGTGCTTCAAGCCGGCGCCAATAATGGTTAAACGTGCATCAACAATGGAAAACTGTTTCCGTAACACTTTTTGGTGTCGGTTTTCGCATCACGTTTTTTGTAGATAGATGTCCAGCCTTAAAACATTATCATGTTAAAAAAAAAAAAAAAAAAAAGGATCACGATGGCCCCGGTATTACTCTAGTTGGTTCCTAAATTATCAATTGTAAATATAGAAAACAAAGTTACGGTTGCATTTTTTGTTTATAACAGTCTGTTCAGTGTCTCATATGTATAAAGAATCCCTCCTAACGATAATGGCCTCAAATCTATGGTAATAAATTTGGATAAAGGTAATCCGCGTGTTGTTAAAGATCATCGCTTTCATTGACTGATGCAGCAAGTGATGTAGTCAACGGTAGTTGTGCGGTATTAAATGTGAAGCGGGAAGCGTAAAGCCCAATGGCTTATCCCTTACGAGGCCTTTTCTCGTAGGGCGGTAAATGCGGAGAGACATTCAATAGAATAGCGGAGCGGGTATACATCAAGACAATGTAGAATAGCGGAGCGGGTATACATCAAGACAATGTAGAATAGCGGAGCGGGCACATCAAGAAGATGTAGACAAATTCGCAGAATAAGCAATTCCGACTTTATTCAGAAAAAGAACAAAAGATAACGAAAAATTACAGCAAGATGACAATAAAACTCTATGTTATGGTAACGTGGCACGAGAGATGAGCAGTGGGCATTGTTAGACGTTAACAATGCCCAAAGCAAGAGCTTGCGCGTGACCACCGAGAGAGAAGGCCTCTGCGATGAAACGTAATACATTGTTACATCATCATAGATAGTGCATTGTTATTCGTATTTCAACCAGTAATAAGCCCTGAATTAGCACTATCTATGATGATGTAACAATGTATTAAATTTCAATGCGGAGGCCTTCTCTCTCGGTGGTCACGGCTTGCGGCGTCAACAGTAGTACTATTTAACAACACGACTGATGCCTAAACAATCATCAGCAAAACAATATGGCTGACATTGCAGTTGAATTATATCAATTCAACGACTTAGCAGGGCCGAACACTGAATTTTTTTCGGGGGGGTCTGGTCCAATCCTGCTTGTGGGGTCCCCCATGTAACAGATTTAGTTTAGTTGACATGGAGGCCAATTTCGGGGGAGGATGCAGCCCCCCTTTGGGTACAGCCCTGTGACTTAGTTCAGTGCCACAGCTTAGTAAATTGGTCCCCGGGCAGATTGTACTATCTAATTGTATTTTGTGCTCCGTTAATGTATTCTGTACAGCTCTGGTGCCTCCCCTTATGCAAGGGCCCTGAGCCAAAGCCCAGTTAGGCCCCTCTCCTCACTACGGTTTTGAATTTTTACGAGAAGAATTTTAATCAGTAAAAAGAAAAAAATAACAAAGATATTTTAAATGTGCAGTGGTCTGTTATTTCGATTTGCCTAAAAAATGGGCAAAAGTAATTTATTACGTAGAGTGCTTCTATATCTGCACCGTGTGGGTCCTTCGCCTCATATGTCGCCATCATTTTTCGTTCGCAAACGGATCACCTAATCTTGGACTAATAAGTAAGTCCAAGACCTAATCATCGAAGAAAACACTGAATTAGTGCGTCTAGCCCCCGCCACCACATCCTCCAATCAGCTTGCATCGCGAGGATAAATTGAAATTTTGGAGGACTGATTACAGAAAACATGTATTAAATAGTCGTCTGAAAGCAGATAGTATACACACCAAGTTTTATTTAATTTTAGATTTATTTTTAGTGATTGTGCATGTTTCGTGAATTAGATACAAGCTCGAGGAAGGACTAGTAAAGCAGCGGCGGGCCTCATATGACTAAACACTTAATCTATCCAGAAGTGAAAAAATAGGGACGGGTATCACCAAATAAATAACTCCTTAATCAGTTAAAATGGTACGTACGTACGTAAATAATTTCGAATATACACTTTTAATGCAAAACGGGACTTGTTCTAAATTAGCTTCTCGTATTTTCTAACACAAGTTCATTGCTAAGTGATGAATTGCATGGCATAAAAACTGTAATCTATTATGTCTTTATTTTAATAATAATAAAATTATAATTAAATAAAATGAATAAAACAAGTTTATGTTACTGGAAAATTTGATATTTTTTATTCCACTGTGTCGTTGTCATCTTATATAATAAAAAAAATACAGAAGCCAAAAAAATATGCTTGCACATATTAGTAAAAAATTGCACAAGTAATTTGTAATATCATAGGCCTGCAAATATACGCTATTTTTTTTTTAAATTATCCTCAATTACTAGAATACTTACCTCCACCCCTTCCCTGCAAATATTCACTGACAGGAAAAGACTGACATTGTGAGTCAGGAAAAGTAAGAAATATCCTTTCTTCTCCAAACCCCCCCACTTTGTTATATTTTTACTGACAAAGAGGCAAATTCTTAGGATGGAAAACTACTTGAATGATAAATCAAGCATTTAATAAATTTCAGATAAAATTTAAGATTCTAGTCTTCTGTAAGGTGCTATAATAACAGAGCAAGACACAGTGAGAAGGCACTATATAATTTTCCACACCATGTGTTACAGAGATACATAAAAACTTGATATCTAGAAGAACCAATAATAATATTGAAAAAAAAAAAAACTATGGAAACCTGAATAGTGAAATCATGCTGCAGAGATGCCAGAGCTTAAAAATGTAATTAAACCAATAAACTTTCTGTATAAGGCCACGCAAAATAAATTTTACGTTTATCGTCCGGTGTTTACGAAAAAGTAGGGGCGGCGAGCGGCGTTTTTTTTTTTCGGCCAAAAAAAAGTTCTTCGAATTCAACAATAAATCGCGCGGGCGGCTATTTTTTCTTTTACGTTTTCAGAGCAAATAAGAAACGTATGTATTAAAGCTTACAACGTGACCTAATGAAGCATTTTTAAATTATTTATCATATAACTTTAAAATGCTGTAAATATTAAATTCCAAAAATATTTGTCTCCATGTTTTAGAAACATACACAACACTGTTACTGTCCAAGACAATCGGTTTAATATTTTTAAAAGGGGAAAAATGCGTGTATTGGTTTTCCCTTTGATATAAAATAAGCACAAAGTCTTGGACAAGAATTGTGTATATTTCTGAAAAATGTACGATAATTAAATACTTTTATAAAATGATATTATAAGCATTATAAAGTTATATTGCATAGCATTTAAAACTACGTTCTTTTAAAACAATTACTTAGCTTTAATATCATAGTACTCTATATAGTTTCATAAAAGCAACCGCCAATAATTTTATACCGTTTATCTTTCCTTTTAAAAAGCCGGACGACTCAGGGTAAAAAATTAAGCACAGTTCCACTTTTATTGTTTTACAATTTATACTGTGTTTGTAAACCTAAAATTGAACTAGCCATGTAAAAAAAACTCGTACTGTTTTAATACAAAAAGCATTAATAATTTTTAGTAGGCACTTTTTTCACTTCACGGTTGCTCATCACTGGTTGACACACGTCCTTGCTGAAACTTTCCTAACCACCGTGCTACTGTACGGTATGGTAGGGCATTATTCCCAAGGGCTTCCACTAATTCACTGTGACATTCCATCGCATTTCTCCCTCGGAGAACGGCTATTTTGATGTAAGCGCGCTGCTCAACACGGGTTACTTCCATCTCGCACGACACTCACCAACTGACTGATTTCACAGCCCTCGCTGCGCTACTACCAGCTATCACAGAGCCATCTGTTGTTCTGCATACACACTATGCCTGCAGAACTTTCACACGACACATATACGTTTGTGATCCGTTCACATATCTACAAGAAAAAAAATAGTTGCCATGACTTATGCCCCAATCCTCGTATTTACAGGAGATCATATCTTAAACTTTATCTGGCATATGAAATACTTGATTTAGCATTCAAGTGGCATTTCCATCCTCTGAAAATTGAAAATTCCTTTTTGTCAATTAAATATGCAAAATAGTTAAAAGTATAACAGTGGCTTGGGGAAGAATGATGGATGTATTTCTCTCTTTCTCTGTAAATGACTAGTTGAGGGAGGGGGAGGTGAATATATTCTGGTAGTTGAGTATAATTTTAAAAGGAAATTAGCCTAAATTTTCAAGCCTAGGTTATGCACATTACTTTACAGTTTCCCTCAATATTTAACCTATTGTATGCAAGTGTATTTTTGTCTTTTCAAAAGAATATATTTTCTTATTGTCTAAGATGACAAACGGTACAGTAGTATTGAAAATAAATAAAATAGAGTAAAAAAAAAACTTTTTAAAAACAACGTTTTTAGATTTTATAATAAAGATGCACTCAAAAGCAGAAAATAATGCATTGCCGCTCTGAAAGTCATTTTGTACATTTGCTATAATTGTATGTATTGTTTCCTCGCGTTTTTTCTTGTTACTCATTTAACTAGACTGAAATAAATGATTGTTAATCTAGAGAACTAACTTAACAGTTACCAGATACCTATAAATTAGTAAGGAATCACTATAGGACATATCTTTATAAAAAGCTTTTCCTTATATTTACTTGTAAAAACTGACTATGTATAGGAAGCGCACTATTTTTATTACACCCCGCACAGAAACATTTGATAACTCAGTATGAATTTTCGTTCTTTTTAAATTTTAAATTTTAAAAGTACGGAAATTCATATTCTAGACATTCATTAATTTGAAAATTCAATATAAATTTAATTAAATGTTTATATAAAAATAAATGTGTTCAATGAGCGCCCCAACGTTTTTATTTTTATTCACAAAAAATATTAAGCAAAGAAAAATTATTTTCTCCTTTTGAGTGCATCTTTATTATAAAATCTAAAAACGTTGTTTTTAAAAAGTTTTTTTTACTCTATTTTATTTTATTCTTTTTTAGTCTTTATCTTTTTTTATGCAATATTTCCAATGAAGTTTAACATTTTTCAGTGTTCACAAACAAATCATGGTCAAGTATAACCCTGGAGTTTTTCATTCTATTAAGTTCAACAATGTTTGATTATTGCAAGTTCTTTTTTCCATTTATGCTATGTTCGCATTATGCCTTAATCACGGCAAAGTAAACACGGTTAACTCTTGATCACGATCAAGCAGAACTGTGCGGTCTGCTTTGGTTACCTAACCGCGTTTACAGATCGGTTAAGAGTCTGTTAATTAAACGTGTTTCAGAAACCCGGTTAGTGGCGTAATATACTGGTTAGCACGGTCATAAAATAAAACATGGCAGTCAAGCGAAAGCGCAGCAGCGAGTGGTCTGATGAGGAAACCAAAGCTCATACGAGGGGCTATTGATAAATAAGTTCTCCATGGCTGTAATTTTTTTATTTGTTAACCGATTTTCAAAATTCTTTTTATATCTTATACTCACACTTGTCCTCTATGTAATGCACTATTCACTTTTCGACATAGTCCCCATTCCTTTCCAAGTATTGCGCCAACGCGTGACTAGTTGGATGAACCCGTCGGAGAGGAATTCCGGAGTTGTTGTCGACACCAGGATTGAATGGCAGTGTTTACCTCGCCGTCAGAACCAACCCATGTCCCCTAAGGGGCTCTTTCTTCTTTGGGAAGTGGTGAAAGTCGCAATGTGCAAAGTCTTTCATTTTTGAACTGCAATTTTTCATCTTTGAACTGTAGGCGCTGCAACGCCTCTGGTGTGTGGTGACTCGTGTGCGGGCGGACGTTATCGTACTCCAGAGGAGGGTCCAAAGCTGCCATTCAATCCTGGTGTCGACAACAACTCCGGAATTCCTCTCCGACGGTTTCACCCAACTAGTCACGCGTTGGCGCAATGCGTGGAAAGGGATGGAGACTATGTCGAAAAGTGAATAGTGCATTACATAGAGGAGAAATGTGAGTATAAGATACAAAAAGAATTTTGAAAATCGGTTAACAAATAAAAAAGTTACAGCCATGGAGAACTTATTTATCAATCGCCCCTTGTATGAGCTTTGGTTTCCTCATCAGACCACTCGCTGCTGCGCTTTCGCTTGACTGCCATGTTTTATTTTATGACCGTGCTAACCAGTATATTACGCCACTAACCGGGTTTCTGAAACACGTTTAATTAACCGACTCTTAACCGATCTGTAAACGCGGTTAGGTAACCAAAGCAGGCCGCACAGTTCTGCTTGATCGTGATCAAGAGTTTACCGTGGTTACTTTACCGTGATTAAGGCGTAATGCGAACATAGCATAAATGGAAAAAAGAACTTGCAATAATCAAACATTGCTGAACTTAATAGAATGAAAAACTACAGGGTTATACTTGACCATGATTTGTTTGTGAACACTGAAAAATGTTAAACTTCATTGGAAATATTGCATAAAAAAAAGATAAAGACTAAAAAGAATAAAATAAAATAGAGTAAAAAAAAACTTTTTAAAAACATCGTTTTTTGATTTTATAATAAAGATGCACTCAAAAGCAGAAAATAATTTTCCTTTGCTTAATATTTTTTGTGAATAAAAATAAAAACGTTGGGGCGCTCATTGAACACATTTATTTTTATATAAACATTTAATTAAATTTATATTGAATTTTCAAATTAATGAATGTCTAGAATATGAATTTAAAATTTAAAAAGAACGAAAATTCATACTGAGTTATCAAATGTTTCTGTACGTGGTGTAATAAAAATAGTGCGCTTCCTATACATAGTCATTTTTACAAGTAAATATAAGGAAAAGCTTTTTATAAAGATATGTCCTATAGTGATTCCTTACAAATTTATAGGTAT
Organism: Rhysida immarginata; assembly: GCA_023313115.1. Taxonomy (NCBI): domain Eukaryota; kingdom Metazoa; phylum Arthropoda; class Chilopoda; order Scolopendromorpha; family Scolopendridae; genus Rhysida; species Rhysida immarginata. Next base: position 2,146,980 of record JAHWFO010018846.1, read on the forward strand.
CTGGATTAACAATCATTATTTACTGTTAAGTTAGTTCTCTAGATTAAAAATCATTTATTTCAGTCTGGTTAAATGAGTAACAAGAAAAAACGTGAGGAAACAATACATACAATTATAGCAAATGTCCAAAATGACTTTCAGAGCGCAATGCATTGCTGAGCTCGTCGGATCCAGGACTGCACCACACATTTAAAAATTCCTGATGTGCCCGTAATTTGCTGGGATCCGTCTCCCACTCTCTATTGAAGATCCACAATATCATGAAGAGGAGTGGAATAAATAGTAGATTTTAGATGTTCACATACATAAATATCCATAGATTAAGATCTAGAGATACAGCTGGCCATGCTACAAGTCCTCGACTTCATGTATCTACAATTCATCAAGGAATTATCTTAGAACAATATGTTTCCTGATTTTTAATTATAGAAACTGAATGCGTTTTGCCAGCCCATTATTTTTATTTCATACAGTATATTCAATGAGCACCCCAACGTTTTTATTTTTATTCACAAAAAATATTAAGCAAAGAAAAATTATTTTCTGCTTTTGAGTGCATCTTTATTATAAAATCTAAAAACGTTGTTTTTAAAAAGTTTTTTTTTGCTCTATTATATTTATAAATCATCTAGTCGTGACTTCGCTTTAGAGCTACGCACATTTTAATAAATATACCTATACACAGAGTGCATTAAATGAATTAACATGACAAAGTAATATTTGGAAACTCTTTCTAGTTTGTTTACTTAAAAAAATATTGCTGTGAAATCTTAAAAACAATTAGGATTAGCATTAAAACATTAATGATTCGATCTCTCTTTAACGTCTCCTATTATATTCTTGTTCCTCAAGTTGTAAGATTCAGCGTGCCTATCCTCTTGATCGAGTTGACATAGAACAGAGGTGAATGCAGGAAGGTAGCCGGCTCGCTACGGCTACGTGGGCTAGCCTAGCCTTTTTCCTGAACGCGTTCGCTAGGCTTGGCTAGCTCCGCCCGTCCGTAGCCGGCTAGGTTTTTAAGCGAGCTTCTCAAATGTTGGCTTCGTTGGTCATTTTCAAGATGGCTGCGCCCACTGACGCAAACGTTCATGAAACTATGATCGAAACACGAATCATTATCAACGGACATGACTTTATTTTACACAACAGCGACGAGATATTTACGGCTAAGTCAAGGAGAGATTGTAGTATTGAATATTTTCTAACTTCTGTATGACTAATAAAATGTTTAACTTTTATTTGGAGATAATTAACTTGTCGTTGATTTTATTATTGACTTAATGAACAATTAGAGCTTGCAACAGAAATTAATCAAAATAACGCAGAGATTTTTTATGCGTTCCCATTTTTCACTCTTTTTCTAATCCCTTCATTGTTTCCCTTCGATTTCGATCTTCGATGGCTAGGCCCTAGGCTAGCAGTGGGCCTATATCGTTCAAATGCGCTACGGCTAGATCGCAGTGTATCACGTGATGGCTAGGAGGCGATACCTCTAGTTATAGAGAGCCGGCTACCTTCCTGAATTCACCTCAGTCAAGATGTTCGCTATTTTATCCTACTGCACATGCGCTAAATTCGCAAGCGGACTTCAGAGGTGATGATGAATGTGTGCTAGCAGGCTGCAAGCGCGCTTGCCTTCTGCTGACGATTGGAACGCAATTGCTGAGGTTGCTGCTAGCGCGCTAACGAATGGAACTCGCGGAAAGAGAGGCAGGAGAAGGAACAGAGAGCGAGAGAGGAGAAGACGCCTGAGCTGACGGGAAAATGGACGAGCGGTAAAGATTGTGGCCGACAAAAAGGCCGCTACTGCATGGAAAGGCAGACGGACGGAGGAAAACGAACACCGCCCGCGTCCCGAGAGCGTCAGCCGACCACGACGCCGTTGGCGAAGGAAGACTGAAGTATCGGCGGCAGAGGTTTCGTCAACGTGGCAGGAGGACCAGGATAGGAGTGCTTTTCCACGGCATGGTCCCGTACAAGACTCTCCTCAGCAATTCAGAAGGTCAGTGGCCGAACGGGCTTTTTGTTTAGTGCAGGCAGATTACATGGTGGGCTTAAACGCCGTATTATCACGAGCCGCCTTTGCGGATTTGTGGAAGCGTGAATTGCCCACTTCATCTGAAATCAAGTGTGTGTGGCCGTTTGGCATGTGCAATTATTTTTCGTGCCAGCTAGGCTTTGCAATAGCCTACTATTGAAGTGAAAAAAAAGTCTGCTAATGCTGTTAGTGTTCCGTCTTAGGAAAAATATTAATTTATAAGATTATTACCTCAGTTAATTAAGATGTATGCTCTGTAAAGTCGGTATGGCATATATTTCAGTGTTATTCATTACCGTAAAATTTTATGTTTTAGAACGTGCCTTATAAATATTTCCTTTGGATTAAGGACTATCAGCGGAGTTCATTTTTGCGGACTTGTGAATTCTTGTTATTCTGTCTGATTGAATAATTATGTAAAGTTTATTTCACGAACTGGACAATACAGGCTATGGACTAAAATTTGATGCATTGTGTGGATTATAAAGTTTAGTCTATAGAATTTAAAGCCCATTGAGTTTGTAATTAACGATTAATATTAATTATTTTCGTTGTGCATTCACTCAAGCCAATTATTAAGTGTATGTGTGTTTATTTGAATAAACATAGTTTTGTTTAATAAGAATAGTCAGATCTATTCTAAAGCCGAATCTTGTTAGATTTTTGTGCTGTATTTATTTAAAGGTTTGGAATTTAACATATGTAGTCATACGCATATCTTAAAATTATATTGTTGGTGTTCCAAATTGCCTTTTGCTACTACTTCAATGTGTGCTAGTATTTATATCTCCCTGGCTTTTTTGTTTTGTATTCTAGATAGTTTTTACAGGTAGTTGCATTTTTTCTTAGTAGTATGAGAACTTTGTGCTTAGTTCTTATTTTGATAATGCGGCACGTTGTATTGGAACCCTAGATATTGTTCGCTTATTGATGTATGCTGCTTAAGCGTGATGGATCAATACTGGAATTATAGTATTGATTCGCTTATTAAGTCATACTGTTATATTAAGCATTTAGTCCTTTATTCTCTTAAGTGAATAATTAAGGTTTGATATTGGAATCTTAAACTTGACGCTCTTGGACATATTTAATTTGAATAATTGTGAATTGTCCTCTTTTGTTATATACTTATGCGTATTCATTTATTGTTGTTTAAATAAACTATTTCGTTAATTGTTAAAACCGTTCACTGTGCGTGTAATGATATTATTTCCACTGCGCATATCTCCTCCCAGCCAGATATATTGCACGTTACAATCAGCCTCCACTGGGGTCACAAGCTCTGGATCCGGAACTTTGGGGAGAAAGATGATCTTTCCTACAGTGAAATCCGATGTATTGAAAGAAGGAGCATGAATAATGGAGTTAAACACTCGAACCAAGAAAGACCCAAGAAGTTTCCACGATGAGTTGAAAAATGAATACGGGATGCCGTCCAAGCCCGGACTGGATTGGTGATGACCATCTGCCGATAGAAACCTCTTGACTTCGTCTTCGGTGAATGGATGCGTGATAAAGGAGTCTGTGTCCTCAGAAAAAGGTCGCAATGCCTCAATCCAATGCTTCGTGGTATCCGACGGAACGATTGGGTGGCTAAAAAATGATGAAAAGTGGGAGTGAAAGGCTGATAAGATGTCGGTATCAGAATCCACGTTCGCACCTTCCACCAGTAAACAATGACATCGCTTTTTATTAGCACGTCGCTCTCTGCAAATGTTGCCGATGACATGTGCCTGACGTGGTGAGTTTGGCCCTCAGTGCTGCGTTGGCGGCTTTATGGATCATCAGAGCATTGATCTCGCTCTTCACCTGACGAATTTCCGGCAGCAAACTCCTCCTTAGGGGTGGAATAGCGAAAGAGTCGTAGGATTTCTTTGAGCATGAGGAGATGACGACGACAACGACGTCTAGCAGCATCCAACCCAATCTTCCTGAAGAATTTTTTGATTTTAGTCTTTAGCACTATCCGCGAAGCGAGTGTAGGAGGCAAGTTGTGGAGACGTTTTTCCACAAACTGAACAAACATGCCCTCATCGTCGAGCAAAGAAACGTTCATAAACCAGTTCTTATTGGCAGCTTAACATGTAGCTGACGTTGGAGACGAAGTATCTCATGACCACATGATAGCACTGTGGTCTAAGAAAGAACATGGAAGAACCTCCATCGATCCAGCTGAGCCAGCAAAAACATTATCGACCAAAAATACATCAAAGGCATGATGACACTAGGGGTCTTTGATGATAAGTGTAGCCAAAACTGTCTAAAGATCGAATAATGCATTTTGATGGCACACACGATGCACATGTTCAGACGAGATGTTATTGACATCTGGACGGCAGTTAAAGTCACCAGCAAACACTACAGGTATCGATGAACACAAGAAATTGTCAATGTCATTAAAAAATGCACATTTTTCTGTTGCAACAAAGGAGGTACACATTAAGCAATCGGAATTTTGCACCAGATGTTGAGATGTCTAATAAGATTACCCTGTACTCGCAGTCATACATGTAGTTCGACACCTGAGCGGAGGGGTTGACGATAATAATAGCAACCCCTTGCCCATTCCGTGAAGAAGAGTTAATAACAATTGTCCTTCAGGGTATTGACTAAGAAGGCTGGGAAGATCGTAACACTTTCGTGAAGAGAATACACCTCTTGAAGTAAGAGAATATCCGGCCTGTACAGGGCAGTGAACGTTGGTAATACCGATTACTTAAACGAGGAACCAAGGGAACGCACGTTCAGTGAGATGACCTTCATTGAGGAATTACGTTGCTGGAAGCTGACCCATATCTGAAGGAGACTGGAAACTCGATGATGAAGATGGAGGCTCCAACATCTTCCGCCTTGGTGATCAATACGAAGAGGGAGAAGAGCTGCGATGGTGACTTACGCAGCCGTCTCATTCAGAAGAAGAAGCAACGTCGTCCCTTCTACTGGATGCCGTCTGGGTTTTTTCTTGCATGTACTTTTAGCCGACGCAAACACATCCCACTGTATGATGCCGATGACTTCGCTTTCCCAGCAGATGATGACACAAAAGCTGGCTTAGGTGCACAGCCGATTCTTAAAGGCTGCGATGTCGATGAATGCGCCGGTGGAGGAAGGGCTGAAAAATCTTCCTTCGCAAACACTGACCCAGAATACACAGAAACGTCTGCATCCTCTTCCACAGAGCTCACCTCCTCTACCATTGAGATGTCACTTGATGGTTGTGGAGGAGGAACGACCTCCCGAACCTCAGGATGCATGGGTGGTGATGGCATGACCTCCTTTGGCTCATTAGAAAGAGGCAGCGGAGATGAGGACGCACCCTTCAAGGTGTCGATGATGTCATCATTGATGGCTCTTGGGTTGACACTCTTGGAGGCAGTGACGAAGGAGCTGCTGGTGATGCATAAGCCCTCTCCGGGCAACGGTGGTTCTTGCCCACATTGCGGGAACATGTTTCGCCCTTCCTTAGGAGAGTACAGCCTTTCCTAACATATGTTGACTTCTTACAGTACCAGCAGCACTGCCTCATTCCATTGTAATGCACGAAACATGTTCTCCGTGCATCTCAAACTATTCTGGAATGTCTCGTTCAAGTCTCATGTCTAAGAGATTGTAGACATTCTGATGACTGGGAGTGTCTGCATGCTCAGGGTGGAAGATCTTGAGCACCTCTCCATAATCCGACATGAAGCAGCGAAGCACTCCGGACATGTGTCAGATATCTAAGGTCAGCATGAAACAGGTCGATTGTAGTGTATCCAACCTTTATTCTGTCAGCAGATACTATACGGTTTGTCACATTTCTCTGTCTACAGAGTATCCTTGACTCAGGATTCTGTAGAACATTATCACAGGGATCGCCAGACTGGAGGACAGATATGCCAGCTTTGGCAAAGAGTCCCTTCATGAAACCGCTGATAGTGAATGGACCGTCTTTTTCACCATGTTCTCCATAGTAAGAGGTGAAAAAAGTCACAAAAGTTTCGGGGGAGGGGGGGGTAAACCTCTCCCGGGATCACCAAACCAACAAATAAAATCACTTAACAAGAAGCACAAATGTCTCTACACTATTTCCAAAGTTCTCACAATTTCAAATGCTGAGATGAATTTTTCGTGCCAGTAGGTGCCGAAACTCAACTTCAATAGGGTAGAAATTTCCCAAAACGTCAGAATCAATCCACACAAGCCCAAAACATCAGTTAGCTCTTAATAAAATCTTTCACAAATCGTCGACTTCGCATAGTATGAAACACAGATTAATAAAGATGGTCAACTCGGCAATAATCACGTGATTAAATGTCCTGCAGCGCACCAGTAAGGCATACAAGAAGTACAAATGTCAATACCAATTGTGGTTGGATGAATTTTCGTTATTGTTTAAAATTCTACCATTGTTAGAGTTATACAATCTGTGATTCTACCATGAAGAACAGGTTTAAAATTACCCTTACGCTACAAGTATGAGGTGCGTTCAAGTTCTAAGGTCTCCTAATTTATTTTTGAAAAACTATTGACCCTAGAAAGTTGAAACTCCTGTCATTTGTCCACATAGCCATACACATTTTTCACAACGCTGACGCCACGATTGCATCGCCGCTGCAAACACTTATACAGAAAAGTGGTCTGTTTTGAAACACTTACGATTGTATAGTGGTCTGTTTTGGCTACTAAAAAGCCGCTCCATGAACAGAAGCTTTATTCCGATCTTGCATAAGCGATTTTCCAGTAGACGAAACTGGTTCCTAAAAAAGCATTTGCGACGGCCTACCAATCATGGCGTCAGCATTGTGAAAAATGTCTACGGGTAAAGGTTGACTATGTGGTCAAATCACGGGAGTTTCAGCTTTCTAGGGTCTATAGTTTTTCAAAAATAAATTAGTAGACCTTAGAACTTGAACGCAGCTAGTTTTAAATAAAAATAACCTAGCAAAGCGGTTTCAAAACAAAAACACTTTTGGGAACTGACAAGCAAGTAAAACGTATCATAAACCAACCAGGGAAAGATTTGTAAAGAACTAGAAACATAAGTAGAAAAGTCTACAAGAGCTGAAATTGTTGTAAAATCATATTGAGTATTCATTTGTAAGTTATGAATTCCATTTTTAAATAAAATTAACGAATTTAATTTTATACTGGTTTTAAAATTGTAATTTCTTAAGTTAGCATTACTCAATTCACAATCGGAAATAATTTATTAAATTCCAGAATTTTTTATAAATTATTCAAAATTAATTTTAAAAACGATCCTATAATAGTAAACTGAACTCGGAGTCTACGTCATATATTGCTCAAAGAAATATACGCCATATACACTCACTTCCAAAAGTTAAGCACGGAGAGGTAAAATGCCAAAAAATGGACAAGCACTGCTTTGATTGACATGAAATGGTGAAAGTAAGTATCTATGAAACAAAACAAAGAATTACATACAGAGATTAAAAAAAATATTGAATTTACATAAATTATAAGATGATGACATATTTGCGTCATTAACGAAATGATATTTAAATGCAAAACAAACAACAAAAAAGACATTAATAGGGTATGTGAGCACCCCTCAACGTCATACAAAGTGTATAGCGTGTGATCATGCTTGTTACGAGGTGATCAACCACCGCAGAGTCCAGTAATAGCCATTCCTCCTGTAGGGCAGTTTCCAAATCGTTAAGAGTGGCTGGAGGTGAGAAACGTCTACATACAGCACGGCCGAGGGCATCCCAAAGATTTTCAATGGGATTAAGGTCCGGCGAGTAAGCCGGCCACTCCATACGCGCAATCCCCTCACTCTCCAGAAAGTCGTCAACGATGGCAGCTCTATGGGGACGGGCATTATCGTCCATTAAAACGAAAGAAGGACCAACTGCTCCAGCGTACAGTTTCACAATGGGGTCTAGGACTTCATCTCGATACCGTACAGCCGTCACAGAACCTCGCCTGTAGATGTGCAGGTCGGTGCGATATCCCAATGCAATCCCTGCCCAGACCATGATGCTTCCACCGCGGAATGCGTGATGTTCGATGATGTTCTCGGGCCGATTGCGTGTGCCTTGTTCCCTCCAGACCCTTACACGCTTATCATCGGGTTGTAGGGCAAATCTGGACTCATCTGTGAACATAACGTTGCCCCAATCCGACACAGTCCAATTCACATGCTGGCGGCACTACTGTAATCGTGCCTGTCTGGATTGGACGGATAAAGGAACACAAACTCGTGGTACCCGGGCGTACAGACCATTCATGTGTAGCCTTCGACGAACAGTAGTGGCAGATATCGTCTTACCAATGGCCGCTGCAACCATAGATGTCACCTGTGTGGAGGTCGATCTTCGATTCCGCTTGGGTACAACAGCAATATAGCGATCTTCCGAGGGGGTCGTAACCCTTTGACGACCGGCTACAGGTCTTCGGACAACTGTTTGGCTGGTTTGGAATTGTTTCCATAATCGTGAAATGACGGAATGATGAACGCCGAAGAAACGAGCAACATCTGTGATAGACTGTCCTGCTTCAATGCGTCCAACAGCCCGCCAGCGTTCAGAATCTTCCATTCGTCTTCTGGAAGCCATAGAAACAAGTCTAGCTTGAAAACAAATCTTACGAATGTTCTAAACACCTTTTACCAGCACTTATATGCAACTCCTATAACCCTTCACAGTGTCGGCTTCTTATACGACTGCCTGTTTTGCATATTTCTCGACGCGAAATTGTGATTGGCTGTCACCTAACATATTTGCTTACTTCCTTCTACATTTGGAGCAAATTTTAGCATCTTTAATTCAGATTGGCTTACGGAAGTTAACATTTTTTTCCCCGTGCTTAACTTTTGGAAGTGAGTGTACTTCACGTCCGAGGCCAACGAGAGACAGGCCAGGGCACTCAAAAGTCACATGATCATCGGGGTCCGGGCAACAATCCATCCTTCATTGTCTCCATCTTGGATTTTAACGATCAGTATTTTTTCGTTTCTTGGAAACAATGAAGGATGGATATTTGCCCGGACTCCGATGATCAGGTGACTTTTGAGTGCTCTGGCAACACCACCTAGACAGAAGGCCTGCGCACAGAAACATCATATATTGTTACATCACACATAAGCGGCTATTGTTAACCGTATTTCTACAACACCTCCTAGAAAGAAAGCCTGTGCACTGAAATTTCATACACTGTTACATGATCATAAGAAGTCATGATTCAGGGCTTATTATTGGTAGAAATACGATTAACAATGCCTTTGTATGATGATGTTACAATATATGATATTTTCAGTGCACAGGCTTTCTTTTTAGGAGGTGTTGATTTTTACCAATAATAAGCCGTAACTTTGGCCGTTTGACGATGATGTAACAATGTATACAGCTTCTGTGCGTAGGTCTTCTGTCTAGGTGGTGTTGGCCCGGGCCTGTCTCTCGTTGGCCTCGCCTCACGTCGACGTGAGGCAGCGTGGAGCGGATGTAAACCTCGACCTAGATTTACGTTATTCCTGCGCTCTACGTCATTGCCATGCCACACATTTGCTTTGCTGAACCTCTCTATTATCTTCAACTGCAAGCGTAAGATCATTCAAATAGAGGTCTTGTCATGAACTGCTTTGTGTAGTTTCATGCGCTTGACAGAAGGGAAATAAAGAGCATAGATTTGGCAAACACGTTTGTGCAAATTTTCCTGCACACTTGGACAATGTAGGAGTATTTTATACTTTTTACATCAGTTGGGATAACTTTATGAGGCAGTGCAAGTGTTACAAACAAATTTGGAAACTGGTCAATGCGATGAATGGGATTTGCATGCAGAAGTGCTGTAAGCAAACTAGTTTGTTCGTTATTCCAAATAATTGTTAAGTATTCTGAAACGTCATGGCCAGTTTCTTGTAGTAGTAAAGTTGAATCAAGTTCATAATGTCCATGCTGTCCAATATTGCTAGTATTAAAAATAAAAACATAACAAAGGGCCTGGTTAAGCAATAAGATAGTTTGTTTAATTACCGACGCGTTTCGATATTACATCAATTTCACGGGTATATAGCTACCCAGAAATTTATGTTAAACTACCATATTGCTTAATCAGGATCTTTGTTATGTTTTTATTTTTAATTTTTAAGTGTCCCCCTGAGTGGATGCCCCCTTACCGTGGGTCAGGGGTTTGGGTGCTTCACGGATTTGTGAGCTATGCTGGTTGTAGCACTGCTACTTTAGGGTCACCCTTACCAGAAAGGTCATGGCTGAGAAGCGAGACGAAGAGTATCCAAACAAACATATATCTCATAATGTCGACGAATGAGAGAATTCATACTGCATCGGGGGTGGCGCAGGTTAAAGTCACCCGCGTTCGGGAGTTAGGCAGAGGCTCTCTTTCGAAAAATAGTCGACAGTCTCCCGGCTGTTATCTCGGAGCAGTGCCTCCGAGAAGCCCCACCAGTGCACTCGCTATACGCTTGGGGAAACGGTCTGGGGCAGCGCATGCCTTTACCCAGGAGGAGAGACGGGTAAAGCGACAACGGGATCGGGTGCTGTCAATTGGCACTTGGAACGTATTCTCCATGACAGGAAAGGAATCAGAGTTAGTGGAGGAAGCCGATTGTCACAGAGCTAGTGAACCGATACGAGTGACAATCTTCAATGACTGGTTATGTTCGTTATTGGGGAGCAGAACCAAAACCATAGGCATATCTATTGATCCTTTGGCTTTCCTAAGTCGGATTACCGTTTCCGGGAAGTAGTTTGCTCTTCTTAGGTCTTCTTGAAGGTCTTCTAGATCGTACGTAACATCAACATTTCGAATAACGAACTTCAACACCTTCTCGGAATTCAGTTGATGGTGCTGAATTTTTAAAATATCGTCAGCTTTGATACCATTGACGAGCTTCTTATAGATAACTTCGTCTAGACATTTCACTTTTATTGTCTGTGCTCTGCCTGTGTGCATTACGAATTTTTCTGCAGGTACATGCTTCTTAATCTCGTCTAAAATTTCTATGATTGCGTATGATAATTGGTGGGACATATGAACTTTTACGTACCTTTTGGTTGATATTTTTGGCCGAGTCCTTTTGTCCTTTTCTGCTGCGTTTTTCTCTGGCGGCAGTAAAAACTTCTTCATTGACGTTGGCGATCTTGTTCAAATTATCTGACCTTGTCTCTTTCCTGGACTTCTTATTTTTCACGCCAATCCAAGGGTTGCCATCAGTAGTAGGGTCATTGTAACGTGCAAAAATATCTGGCTGGGAGCAGATATGCCCAGTGGAAAGATTCACACGTACAGTGAACGGATTTAAACAATAAACGTAACAGTTTATTAATCAAACAACAAATGGAAAAATAAATAATTGAATGAATAGCAAATATAAATAACAAGAATGAATTGTTGAATTACAAATTCTTAATAGCTAGGGAAACAATGACTCTTGTGCCCCAAAGAATTATAAAGGAATATATCATAAATAGCCACAAGCATACAACCAAATAACTGTACTTAAGTTATCATAGATTGCACCATAAAACTTCCAAGCAAGAATAAACATTAACCACAATATATTCTTCAATATGGCTATCACGAGCAAAACACCTTAATTAAAGATATAGCTTAAATTCTATTAGCTCAAATCTGCTTAATAACGACTATGTTTACGATAACAGACAGTAAAATAAAACATCAGCAAATGCAGCAAAACGCTTGTCTCTGGTGATGACGTCATTGTATACGAACTCGTGGGAGAACTCTCCTTCATTTGGCATACTGAAGCCGCTGTTGGTAACCTGGTTAGATGTTTAAAGGAAATAGTCGTCCTTAAAAGGACGTACCTAGCTCTAAAGAATAAAGTCAGGTTTGCGAGAAAATTAATTCTACGCCAGGGACCCACTTGTGAATAATTAGGATGATAATATGAGAAATGTCCTTAGTCAGGTTTGCGAGGAAATTAATTCCAACGCCAGGGACCCAGAAGGATAATGAGCGTCTTGGTGTACTGGTTAACGGGAATATTAATTCCAATGCCAGGGACCAGCACATAAGACGTAACAAAATGTGAAAATCACCCTGAAAAGGGCGCACCATGAAATGAGAGCAATGAGATGATACCTGGAATGAGAGTAGAAGAGCTAGCCCGTCCTGATCGTCCTTCAAGAAATTAAGCGACAATCGACAATCGAACAGTGAAGTGTGCATTTTTTCAGATGGGACGAAAGCGGCGCTTTCACAAGGCTCATCGAAACAGAATAAATTCCAAACGAAATACACTGAGGTAGTCAAGAAGCCTAACCAACCCAAGTGATTTTCCATATTATACAAAAAAGAAAATAAGATTGACGATTGTCAGAAACAAAATACAAACGAAATAAAAATACAAGGAGAAAGAAGATTATCACATCTTCCAGTAGTCCGGGAAAGAGACGTTGCTGATGTCTAGAATGTGCCTTGGTTTTCGATACTTCATATGCCACTTTTTATCCATTAAGTTCTTCAGTATTCCAGTCACTAGGTCATTATCATGAATCTTCATCTTCTGTACCATAATCAAAAGGAGATCCTGTATAAACTTTCCGATGTGGACCATGTTTAAATCTTAGTGGATGGATTGGTTTTTCACAGTCCTTCTGTCAAGCTGGGCAATGGTCCTCAGGATAACATTCAGGAATGACTGTAGCTTGCTCCATCTGCTTCTACAGATAGTCGTCCACGCAGGCATGCCATAGAGGAGTATGGTCCGAATAATCGACTTGTAACTTATTGTCGATGCTGAGGGTGCTGTTGCGGCCCAGGGGAGCTATGAGACTGTATTTAGCCCTCTTTGCTTTGTTCAGAGCGTAGGTCACGTGACGATTCCATGAGAGTCTTGAGTTGATGATAACGCCAAGATATTTGTAGTTGTCTACCCAGTCTAGTTTCTTATTGAATAGAACAAGAGAATCTGGGGGATGCTTGAACTTTCTGTTGAAGTACATAGCCTTGTACTTTCCGACATTAAGGTGCAGCTTCCTGCAGACGAGTGATAACGTGAGTCGGCTTGTGTGCCCATGTCATATGGCAGTATCGTCAGCATAGAAATATAGATTACAATTTTTGGGTTTCGGGAAATCATGCATAAAATAATTAAATAGCACGGGCCCGAGGACAGAACCTTGAGAGACACCGGCCTTTACAACACGGGGGTGGATAGATTTTCACCAAGAAGTTAAGCTGTCCTGGCCAGGTATTTATACAGTCTGTGCATAATACAATAACCAATTGGGGAATTTCGAATAAAAAGAGAGACAGTGAGTGGGTGGGTACAAGATTAATTGAAGAGGAGAGTTCGCTTGGATGCGCGGACCTCACAGAGAGCTAGGCGATTGATATCCGGTTTTTGTTCCTTGTTCGTGCGTCGGCATCTACGAGTAGTTGTAGTAGGTCTTCGCGTTCGAAACAAGTCTGATTGTTGAGCAGTGTTGTCGGTTCGGTTTGTCTTTGCTTCGTGATCTCCACTTCTTCTCGTAGTAGGATTCTGGCCTTATTGTTACTGGTCCAGATGATTGACATGCACTTGTCAATGTCCACCATCCTATTCGCTACAATACAGTGTAGTTCTTTATACTGGTGGCGCACTCTGGTGATGGAATGAAAAAGAAATGACGTGTACCGATGCCAGCTGCCTCAGCGCGAATTGGGCAGGCCTGTACAAAATAGATACAAAATGGCAGGGTAAACGATGTGGAGGGAATTACTCTTGTATGGTGGGATGTCTATATAATAAGCTATCTACTGTTCACAGGTGGTTTTCATTAATGAATAAAGAATCCATGGAATTATCAAGTACACCTTTTCATCTGCCGCCTCTGCTCTGTGGAGAGCTCGTGCTCTCTTGACCCTCCCCTCTCCGATCAGCATCCATTCTCTCCACCTCTCCCGTTATCTTACCAGCTAAGACAGGAAAATAAAAAGGATAGAGAAATAGCCAATACTCAGATGTCTGCATTCATCCTCCTCCGTCCTCCCCTCCGATGCTACTCACGTGCTTCAACAATGGATTCTGAGCATATGCTTTACTTTCCTTCTGAGTTAAGTGTCTCAGTTTTGGAGATCTTAAAAATCGGAGGCAAAAAGTAAGAAGGAAAATTTTTTTAAAACTACGCTTTTATTATGTGTTATTATAATATCTCTTCAAGCCAGCGTCAGCAATAAAAAACGGATACATTTAACCCTCCTCATAACGAATTGTTTGTTGTGGCAATTGGACGGTCCATAGTAATGAATTAGTACTATTAGAACACGAACCAGTGAACCGATTTGAAAAAAAAATTTTTAACATGCATTGTCATCGGTCCTGCGTATGTGTATCGAATTTCATCTCTTTAACTACTCGGGAAACAGGTTAAATTCGACTTAAAGATTTGTTTACATAGTTACAAGTCAAGCTAATAAAAAGCGTTTGATAAAAAACGAGCGCGCTAAAACAAGAACTCCCCTCCTGTTTCTTTAATGATATTCAAGAAAATATTCAGAAAAACAGGATAAATCGCGATTTTGCTCAATGAAAGAAAGAGCAAAACGATATCAATTTAAATGAAGATTACAAATATACTCAAATTGAATTTGAATAAATTTTAAGTGCCCGTCACAATTTTACATGATTTACAAAATTTATGGTTTTTATCAATTTGAAATGTAATCAATTTAATTATTAATTTGTATTTGCAATATTTTTCACTTGTTAAATATTGGTTCAGATTTATTTAAAAGATTTTTATAATGTAGCTCCCCTGATTTACGGTTATCTGTGGCAAACATTTTCCTGTAATAACCCAATCTGGGAAAAATTGTGTGATCATGTACATGACCTGGCTTTTTAAAATTTTTCCCTCTCCTCACTGTTTTGGGGCGAAAAAATGTCTCCCATTTCTTCACTTTCTTAAAATTGCACTTCAGTTGAACTTTCATTTTCAGTTGTTTAAAACCGGTGTTTTGCCACGTCAGTGTTTGCAATTTTTGCCGCTTGATGGCCACTACTGTAGCGCACCAAGCGGGTTTCTTGAAGCGTATGCTTATTCCTTATGAGGTATACCGTATATGCGGATACATTATCACCGTTGGTCTATGAGCGTCTGTGCTCACCAAACCTGGTGTAGAAGGAGCGGGTGGTTGATCCTATATAGACTGCATTGCAATCGGGGACGATAGTTGGTAAACGCCTGCCTGTTTGTTTATGTTGTTCCCGGAACTGGTCCTCTTTGGGTTGAGCAGCATTTGGTTGTTGTGCCTCGTCCTGAATGCGGTTCCGAGGCCTTCGTCTCTGAATAGTTTTGCGAGTCTACATGTATATGCCTCGGGCCCAAAATAGGTCACTGTGACAAAATCCGTGGGTTGCTTCGTGCAGTCCGGTGGAAGCTTGATGGAACGTTTGACATTGTTGAGTATCGCCGTAGTTGTCCTGTCTCCAAATCCATTGAGGCGGGCCAATTTAATTTTGAAACATGAAGCCAAATATTAAAATTTTTTAACACTTTGCAAACTTTATAACAATTTATTTTGTTGAGGATGAATAATTTTGCATTTTTGAACACCGATTGATGTAATGCTTTTCAGCCTCAAACATAAAATCATTCAATGTTCATAAATTTAAAATTATCCAAGTACAACAAAATAAATTGTTATAAGATTTGCAAGTTGTTAAAAAAAAAAATCTAATTTTTTTGGCTTAATGTTACAAAATTAAATTGGCTTAATGAATTCCTGTCATTTTATGAATTTGATTTGATTATTTATCTTGTTTAAGTGTAAATCTCAAACTTAATTTTATTGGATAATCATTAATAAATTAAAATGAAAAATAAAATAATAATTAACAAATAACAAAATAATAATAAAAATAAGTAAAATCAAAATAAGACTATAAAATCAAATAAAAAGCTGACGTTTCGGATAGAGCCTATCCTTTATCAAAGCAAAAAAGGATAATTCTCTAAAAGCAAATAGAATATTAGAGAATTATCCTGAAGTTATGAAAGTTGTCGACAATCGACAATCGAACAGTGAAGTGTACATTTGTTAGGATGGGACGAAAGCAGCGCTTTCACAAAGCTCATCCAACCAGAATAAACTCCAAATGAAATACACTGAGGTAGTCAAGAAGCCTAACCAACCCAAGCGGTCTTCCATATTATACAAAAAATAAAATAAGATTGACGATTGTCTGAAACAAAAAAAACAAACGAAATAAAAAATACAAGGAAAAAAAATAAGATTATCACATCTTCCAGTAGTCTGGGAAAGAGACGTTGCTAATATCTTCAAAACTGATGTCAAGAACGTGCCTCGGTTTACGATACTTCGTATGCCAGTTCATATTCATTGAGTTCTCCAGTATCCCTTTCACAAGCTTATTGTCGTGAGTCTTCATCTTCTGTATCATAATCAAAAGGAGATCCTGTATAAACTTACCGATATGGGCCATGTTTAAATCGAGGTGGATGGATTGGTTTTTCACCGTCCTTCTGTCCAGCTGGGCAATGGTCCTCAGGGTAACATTCTGGAATGACTGTAGTTCACTCCATCTGGTTTTACAGATAGTCGCCCACGCAGGCATGCCATAGAGGAGTATGGTCCGGATAATCGATTTGTACAGAAGTAGCTTGTTGTCAATGCTGAGAGCGCTGTTGCGACCAATAAGAGCTATGGTACTGTACTTAGCCCTCTTCGCTTTGTTCAGAGCATAGGACATATGCTGGTTCCATGAGAGTCTTGAGTCAATGATAACTCCCAGGTACTTGTAGTTGTCCACCCAGTCCAGTTTCTTATTGAACAGAACAAGAGAATCTGGGGGATGCTTGAGCTTCCTATTGAGGTACAAAGCCTTGCACTTTCCGACGTTAAGGTTCAACTTCCAGCAGTTAAACCAGTCTTCGAACTGCTTCAAGGCGCACTGCAGCCGAGTGATAACGTGAGCCGGCTGGTGTGCCCATGTCATAATGGCAGTGTCATCCGCATAAAAATGCAGATTACAATTATCGGGTTTTGGGAAATCATGTACAAAGTAATTAAATAGCATAGGCCCGAGGACAGAACCCTGAGGGGCACCGGCCTTTACAACACGGGGTGTGGAAAGATTTTCTCCAACTTTGGCTTGATAGGATCTGCCGTCAAGAAAGGATTTCACCATCAAAATCAAATCGGCAGGAAACCCGTCTCTGATCATTTTGTAGACAAGGCCCACATGCCTTGGTCAAAAGCCTTACTGACATCGAGAAATACCACCCCACAGTACCTGGATAGGTTCAGGGGGGTGCTCAGGTCTTCAACGAGCCTCCATATCTGCATCGGACAAGAGTGGACAGCACGAAAGCCAAACTGCTCTTCCCGTAAAAGGTCATTTGCTAGACAGTGATCTTGGAATCTGACGAGGATCGTTCTCTCCAACACCTTGGACATCGAGGGTAGCAAGCTAATAGGTCGGTAGCTCGCGGTAATTGCAGGATTTTGCCCCTGCTTTGGGATACTCAGCACAATAGATTTCTTTCAAGCCACAGGGAAGTAAGAAAATTTCCAGCAGTCGCTAATGATATTGGTGAGAAAGTCAATAAAGTTCTTTGGGAGATTCATAAGGGCGTTATTACTTACCTTGTCTTTTCCTGGAGCCTTCTTCTTTTTCAGTTTACTTATGATGTTGGCGATCTCTCCAGCCTCGATGTTGTACTTCGTAAAATGCTGCGGGACTTCATCAAAGTTGAAAATACCTTCTTCCACACGCTGAGACATGATTTGGCTCTCAGGCTTATCGTTGGTGGGAGTAACAAACTGCATTTCCAGTGAATCTGCAATGACCTGGGCCTTGTCCTGATCAGTTTGCATTAACCAAAGCTTCTCGGACTCAGCTGTCATCATTCTATTGAGATCACTGCTGCTACTGCACGACGATTCTACCACTCGACGGACGACGACGTACCTATTGCAGTCTGGACGACTTTCAAAACATCGGTGGAAACTCCAAGAGGACTAACAAGGTAGGACTTTTTTAAGTCTTTTAAAACTGATTCGTTCTGAGTAGGTGCGTCCTTCTAAGGACGGCAAAACCCAGCACCACACCTGCTCTTGGCGACGTCAGGCGTTGCGTCGACGAAATCCGCTAGCATTACTATTAAATACGCTGACGGTAAAGTGTTACCATGTGAGCAAGCCTATAAAGATGCCTGTAAGGATCCTCGATTCCTGGCCTTTGATATCGTTATTAACGAACAGCTTGAGGCTTTAAGTACGGTCTTAAAGAAGAAATATTTAGACCTAGAATCTAAGGTAGAAACGCTGGCCAAAAATGTTAGTAGTCTGGACACTAAGATTGATGGGTTAAAATCAGAGATTTTGAATGCCCGTAGTGAAGCTGCAAATGGCCTTGCTAGTCTTGAAAACACAATAAGGGAAATGATGAGCTCTCTCAATGTATCCTATACGAACACGGCAATGTTAGTAGGTGACCCTGAACCCATTCAAGACAGTGACGATCCCCTACTTAACCGTGCAGAGTCCATGAATAGAATTAAAAATAAGAGGAAACTAAATGATGATCAAACTAAGGAAGTCAGTGACTGGATACCTGTTGTAAATAAGAAGTCTAAAGGCATGCGTGTGGACAATATCTTCAGTGAAGCGGCCATCAACGACGTAGCTGCTGTTGCCTTTCGTGATAAAAACAAGAAATCTATCCACACCAATCATAGAGAAGGAAACGTATATGTTCCTCCGATCATCATTCGCCACCACGAGAAACCTTTCAAGGAGATTCTGGAAGAGATCATCAAGCATGTGCCCCTAGATAAAATCGTCGCACACACAGATAGAAAGGATACCATTAAAATAAAGTGTCAGGACGAAGAGACCCATAAGATTTTAGTTACTGGAGTCAAAAGCAATGATGTTCTGAAAATTCAGCATCACCAGCTAAAATCCGAAAAAATGCTAAAATACGTTGTCCGCAATGTCGACACAACGTACGACCTCGAAGACTTTGCAGATGACCTCAGGAAGGCTAATTATTTTCCGGAGAAAGCAATAAGGCTTAAAAAAGCAAATGGTTCAATAGAAATGCCAATGATTTTGGTTATCCTCCAGAATAGTGAGCATAATAAGTCCTTTTTAGGTTTAAAACGTGTCGGTCCTCTAGCTGTTACTGTAGAATTATTTAGAGGTAACAAAAGACTCTTGCAGTGTTACAACTGCCTGCGTTTTGGTCACGTGTCTCAAGGTTGTACTGAAACGCCTCGATGTAACAAGTGTGCTGGCAACCACCAATCGAGGAACTGCACTAACGTTAAGGGCAAAGACCCCCCTAAATGCATCCGCTGTGATGGACAGCATACATCTAGTTACACAAAGTGTCCCAAATATCCCCTTGTAAAAAGGCTCAAAAGGGGTCATAGGTATGGTTGATCCGAATCAACTGCGCAGTATTTACAGGACCCTTGGAAATTGGCTAAACCTCTACAAGGAAAGTGGAAAAGTAGTGCCACAGGTTGCATCTCAAAATCTAATTAATAATCATGGATAGACACCCATATAGGACCATTAATCAAAAGAAACTTCGCTGTAATATATGGAATGCAAGGGGGATTGCTCGCAAACGCATCGAGTTTTACAATTTCCTTATAAACTGGAAAGTCGACATCGCTTTCGTGTGCGAGACACACCTGAAATCATCTCAAGCGTTCAAATTGCCCGGCTATCATGTCTATCGCAAGGATAGGCCTCTGGATAATAATGCTAGTCATGCGTTTGGTGGAGCAGCAATCATTGTCAAGGACGGCATTGATCATCGTGAGACTATCACTCCCGACTATATAGGTATGGAAGCCGTTTCCGTTATTATAAGTGATGCAAACGCAGGCGAAATTAAGTTCGTCTCATTATATAACTCGCCTAAGCACAAGCTTAGTCTATGCGAACTCGACGATCTGCTGTCCGGACCCATTCCGGTTGTAATGGCGGGCGACCTAAATGCTAAGCATCATGCATGGAACTCTAAATGTCCCAATCAAAATGGCAATACCTTATATGGATATACATTGAACGAAATTAACACCTTTGTTGCTGGTCCCCTTGAAGACACCTACTACTGCGACCACTCCCCTGTTAGTGACGTGCTCGACATCGTTGTTCTTAAAGGGTTCTTCAAGCCCTATAATATATTTACGGTAGATGACTTATCCTCTGACCATCGACCAGTGATGCTTATCTTTGAGGGTTTGGACATCGATATGAAGATTGGGCTTCTCTCCAAGCAGGACTGGAAACTCTTCAGAGATATTCTTCGCGAAAAAAGCATCCCATACAAAGAGGTTATTGCCAACGATGACATCAACACAAATATTAGTTCTATCACTAGTGCTATCCATGAGGCTAGTTGTTCCAGTGCCTACACTGCTGATCGAAAGCGTCCTGCACATCTCGACCTTCCTCCCTACATCAGACGGCTTATTCTTGAAAGGAATACCTATAGAAGATTATGGCAGCGTAAGCGACTACCCTTTTACAAGACAAAGTATAACAGGCTTTCTCGGAAGGTCTAGGAAGAGGTTAAAGCTCTACGAAGTCAGAGGTGGAACGAAAAACTTAAATCCTTGTCAGTCCAGGACAACTCGCTCTGGGGTACTGTAAGGGCCTTAAAAGGAAACAGACCCATCAACTTGCCACCACTGCTTACTACAGGTGGTGATGTTGTCACCAGTGATCGAGATAAAGCTCAACTGATCGCCGACTCCCTGGAAATGCAGTTTACCACACCTTGTGAAGAAAACCCCGATAGTCGCTCAAATACTCAACTTGTCAACGATGTGTGTATCTCCTATGAACCATCCCAGAGTGTTCCTACGCATGAGGAAATTATTAGCACAAATGAAATCTCCGACATCATAAAGCATCTTAAAAGCAGGAAAGCAGCAGGTTTGGATTCTATCACAAACAGTGCCCTTAAGAACTTGCCTCCTAGTGCCGTCTCGATTATTACCAGGGTCATAAATGACTGCTGGAGACATGGATACTTCCCTGACAAGTGGAAGGAGTCCGTCATCGTTACGATACCGAAGCCTGGTCTGAACCCTGCCCTCGCTGTCAGCTACAGGCCCATAAGCTTACTACCTACGATGTCAAAAGTCCTTGAACGTGTTATTCTAAGGAGGTTTAATGCTTTCTGCGTGGCCAATAACCTTGTTCGCGAGGAGCAATTCGGGTTTCGCCCGGGTCACTCTTGCCAACTACAGCTTTGGAGGCTTGTTGCTGATCTAAACACTCCCCTTAATTGCGCCAAATACGGTGGTCTTATCTTCCTAGATGTACGGAAGGCTTTTGATCAGGTCTGGCATAACGGCCTGAGATACAAGATGATTACTTATGGCTTTCCTGACGAGCTGATCGCTTTGATTAGTTCCTTTCTGTCAAACAGGACTTATCGTGTCAAGGTTGGCTGCTCCATGTCTAACCCTTGTGACATCAAGGCTGGTGTTCCCCAAGGCTCTGTCCTGGGCCCTGCGTTGTTCAACTTCTTCATTCACGACTTCCCAGCATTTACAAAGTGCGAATTATACCTATTTGCTGACGATGTGTCCATCATGACTTGTGCCCGAAATCCCACTCATGTCATATCTCGGTTACAAAATGCTGTGCATCTGTGTGAGAAATGGTTTGCTAAGTGGAGGTTAAACCTGAACGTAGATAAATGCAAAGCCATGTTCGTTACCAAAAAACTTAGAAAACCCCCGAAGTCAATCTTCCTATCTGGCAAGGAGCTCGAGTGGGTAAAGAACTATAAATACCTCGGAGTTGTGATAGATGCCAAGCTGAATTGGGGCGACCATCTCTCTTATGCTATCAACAAGGCCAAGAAGGCGAAGTTTAGTCAGGTTGCCCTTCTGGGACGAAACAGTTCGCTTGGAGTGGACAGCAAACTGTTGCTATATAAAATGGTAATCCGAACCATTCTTCTGTACGGTATGCCTGCCTGGGCTACAACCTGCAAATCCAGATGGAAGGACCTACAAACATTCCAAAACGTCACCCTTAGGACCATTGCCCAACTCGACAGGAGAATAGCAACTAATACTTCCATTGCTGAAGATTTCGGCATACCTACCATTGGAAACCACGTCAAAGAGTCGCTGAAGAAGCTTCTTCCGAAGATGAAGGACCATCCCAATCCTCTGGTTGCAGGTATTCTTGAGCATCCGCTCACCTTTAGAAGCCTCCTTAGACATCGCAGGCCTCGTCACATACTGGACGTCAACTTCGATGACATCCAAAAGGCCATCTTCCCACCCTACTGGATCACCTAGCTCTTCTTCGTCCTATCGTCAATCAACAATCAACTTTATCGTCCTGTTAGGAAAGGACTCCTTAACTGAACCTGGATGACTTAACCAGGTTCATCTGGCTTCTTTCCTAATTCAGCGTATTTCTTTTGGCTATATTACTGGATGAGTATGGCAGTGGAAGCATAGCTTCCGGACCGCTCGTTTGTTTTTTCTTCCCTGCGCTGTTCGATTGTCGAACCAAATTACTGTACACACAGGCAGAGCAGAGACGATCAAAATAAGGTGTCATGATGAGGAAACGCATAGTAAATTGGTGTCTGGCATTAAGGGTGATAACGTGCTAAAGATTCAGCATCATCAACTTAAATCGGAAAAAGTCCTCAAATACGTTATACGAAATGTAGACGTGACCTATGACCTTAACGATTTTAAGGAAGACCGGAAAAAGGCTAACTACTTTCCTGAGAAAGTGATTAGGCTTAAAAAAGCCAAAGGATCAATAGATGGTTACTCATGTGATTCACTTGTTAGTTGCAAAGGAGAAGGATCATCAGGAATGCCGGGTGTTATGTCTTCTTGTACTTTACGCTTTTTGTTAGCGTGAGCAATTTCCTGGTCACTCTTTAATGCTCTTCGAGGATTGTTTTTTTTTAATTTGCTTATAAGCATGATATGCTGGAAAAACAGTTGGTACTGCATCCATTTTCAAAATGCGTCGCTTTGGTGTATTGCGATAATCACTTTCTGTAAAATGAAGACTGCACACAACAGCTCTGATTGAAATTAAAAAAACATTGTACGGGGCTGTGTTGGGACACGACCGCTAGTTAAGTCGTAGAAAACGTCTTGTGGCTACATGGCGAATAAGAAATCATTTCGTACAACACAATTTAAAAATTTTAATATCTGACAAAAAATGTTCAGTATACTTGCAATATATCATAATTTTTTAACCAGACTCGTTATTTTTAACCGAACCTTAATTATAAGTCATTCACAACTTAGAAATCAGTGTTATGTGATAAGAGAAGTATGATACAAATGTCAACAGACTAGAATCAATATCAAATCTGTAGTACTGCCACTCAATGTAGTAGCTGATTCCATGGGCAAGTAATCTAAATTGAAACGTTTCTTCACAAAGCCAAGAGTTGTAAGTTTAATATAGCATCTACATTGAAATCTCCAAATATCATAATTTGCACATCAGTATCCACCTCCATGTTGTCTTTGATAGGTGTAGTTGCTGGTGAATATTTCATCATCGCACTGAACAACAACATTGCCATATCAGATATCGAACATTAGGATGATTTTAAACAATGCCTTGTATAAATCTCACCACACTTTAACCATACAAATATTACCGATACCAGCGTCAATCAGTCATCTATAGTCAATCAGTGTATGTTCGCATTCGGTTAATATTTCTGAAGATCGCAACACCGCCTGCTTTCCTATAACTTATTACACCATGTTTGGTGAGTGCATCGGATTAATACAACCAGAATGATTCATTTGTGTCCTCAATTCGAATTCCCATCTACATTTATATGTACAGGTTCACCTGCATTCATCCAAGTCTCACTTATTGCCAAGTAATCAGATGTAAGAAGTACTGTGCATACGCTACTAAATACTGAGATTGGTAACTATAACGTTTAAAATATTTTTTTGTTCAATGGAATCATCATCATTGTTGTAGCTAACAGTATCGTTGTTTGTATTTTTAATGTGAAATTTTTTTACGCGTTTGGTGAATGTTAGCAGCATGTGCGATTCCAATCTCTTGTATTCGTCTCTGAACTTTTTTATCGAAGGTGCTTGACTCTGGAGTGAGATAGCAGTTACAGTAGTCTTTTGAGTTAGTTAAATATAATCCATCTGTATTGGTTGCTCTATTCAATCCAAACATTAATAGTTGTGATTTTATTCTGATAAGTCATAATCATAGAAGATACGATCAAATGTAGCACCTTGGGATTTAGTGCCGTGATCTCAGCGGTTGGCACCAATAGGAACTGTTCACGTTTACATTTGATCGTGCCACCTAAATTGGTGTTCGTTGTACGTTTAGTGATCGCTGTCCATTTCAAAGCATCATTTATGTCGTCTTTGAACTTGGAAATCAAAGGTGGCTTAGATTTGATTCGTGCCCATTTCTTCTTTTGGCAACCTTAAACGACAGATGCATTGTTTTTGCTGATGATGTAGATGTTGTTCACGCGTTTCTTTCTTTTCGAACTCACAACCATAACCTACTACACTCAGCTCTTTCACATGTTGTACAGGAGTGAGCGCAGGGTCACTAAACATTAGAAAAATGATTTCGAACATTTTCGGATTTGCTCAATAGGCTTATAATGGGAACAATAAATGACTATAACTCGGAACTCCTTGATGTCTACCACTGATATTTGTCACGCACATATCGTCATTGTTTCATACCAAATTAGCTTCCTTTTTTTACGATCCCTTGTGAGTACTCCGATCGCACCGTTTACAAATCCATCGTCCACATCGACATTCACTCTCAACATGTACGGTGAGTCAATAGCCAAGCATGTTGGATATTGCAAGCCTCCTAATTCTACAGTACCCATCTTGTGTAGTTTTGTTCTTGCTGGACCTAATTCACTTCTGCGGCCATAATCATTAATTTTATTACTGGCAAAACCACTTATTACACATAATAGCATTCTTGTTGGCAGCATCGACGCTGTTGTTGCGATGAAACAGCCTAACTACATCGGGCAAATTTTCCATGCACCACTGTTTACTTTTAAATCTTCTCTAAATCAACCGCTTTCTCCTGAGGAAGCAATCTTTCATTACTTCAATCTTTCAATATTTCATTACTCTGGCACATCACTCGTGACAAGTGAAATGAATTGGCGATGATACGGGCATCACTCGTCTGAACTGACCATACTTATCTCATCAATTATTACACATTTCACAGAAAGGAATTGGCGATGATATTCTTGTAGCACCTTAGGAGTCAATCCACTGACCCTTTTGCTCTGCGGTGATTCTAAATACAGAATGTACAGATTCTAAACGGTGCAGAGTGTTCCCCTTCAAGTTCATGCAGCCTTACCAGTGGACGCACAGACTATATAAGCATTACGAATTGTATTCTGCCATTGTCCGAATCAATTTAAGGTTTAATGTTTCCGTGATTAATTTCTATCATAAATAATTTGCCATTGCCAGCAGTACGGGCCAAGTACTCATGTATGCGCTTCGCTATCGCGTGTGCATATTCTGGGTATAAATTCTAAGATCAACTCTCTCTGTTCACATTACTCTGCAGATGTCTGGACATCACCTTGCTACACTTTCTTATAAGTGCGATAGCCTTGCCGGTGTCGTATTCGAATTCATTGTTGTTCTCATAACCCGCATCGCCAACAACATTTCGCGTGTACTCATCTTTCATTTTGTTCTATTTGCAAGTTGTTTGCAATGTCGTCGTATTTCTTGCACAGTTCTCTAAGTTCTTCCATTACTGCATCTATATCTGTTGCTTTCGTGTTCTTTCCTTCTGGCTAAAATGTTCACCTCGTTCGCATCGTACAATTGGATGAATTTGTGTATATCTAATACATCTACAACTTCATTGCGAAATGGATAGAACAATGTAACCATTTCAGGCTTGGATTTGATTATATCATC
This sequence comes from Rhysida immarginata, assembly GCA_023313115.1. Classification (NCBI taxonomy): domain Eukaryota; kingdom Metazoa; phylum Arthropoda; class Chilopoda; order Scolopendromorpha; family Scolopendridae; genus Rhysida; species Rhysida immarginata. The sequence continues at coordinate 2,172,954 of JAHWFO010018846.1, forward strand.
GATGCTATAATGACGGTATCTAATCACTCTGTGCCCACATTTCTGCGTCTATATGTATTGATGTTTGAACTAAAAATGTCATAGGCTCCATCGTTTTCATTATCAGTATTTTGTTGTTCAGTGGCTTCATGGCCATCTGTATCATCAACATCTTTTCTCTTGATATGTCTTATATTAATTACCTGTGTATACCATGCAATAAAATGAGCTAAACTTATGCTATCTAATTCTGCCGATCTCTCATCATATTTTTGATTCATAGATTTATCCTATTGAATTTTCATCTAATCTTCTTCGTCCATCACTGCACGTCTCTATTTAGCTTTGTGTATCTGTTCTGGCAAAACGGTCGAAATGTTGGCGACTAGTCTACAAATGTGGCTCATCAAATGGTTGACGCAAAAGATACTACATTCCGCGTCTTAGGCATACATCTGCAGCGTGTCTAATAGTTTTAAATTTCTTCTACAATGAATGCACAGCATGAAATCATTCACATTGGGCTGATGAAACTGTTGGTGCGAACATATCACACTAGCGTTATGTGGGTGCTTTAATTCCTTCTCAAACTAAAATCTATTATATACATTATATGAATATCCAAATTCATTGTTAATGAATATAAAACGAAATATGAATTCAGTCTCCCAAATTTTCGCATATACAGTATGTCGCTCCTTAATTAAATCATAGTTGATGAAGATACTGTTAATGTTGACGGTTATGACTCGTTATGGACTTCCACAGGTTGAATTCTATGACTCCATTTAGAAACGTTTATTGTCATCAGATATGTTATTTGCGTCGAACTTTCAGTTATTGGCGCATTCGTTCGAGCTATAGTTCATTTTGGCGGCGCGGCGACTCAACTTTGAGGTGTTCCTGTTGAGTCCATTGACGCTCAACATCGGACATCCGGGTCTTTTTGGATTCCCCATCTCTCGATCTATTTTCCTGTGACGGTCTCTATAATTTTTCTCGTGTTTATTAGGCATATATTTGAAAATTCTGTAATTTTTGCGAAATTTCCACACTTCGAAGGTCGATATCTTAGGCACTATTAAATATTGAGGTTTAAATTTTAAGCCATTTTATAAAGCGCAGAAAGATAAAACAAATGACACCTCAAACTTTGTGGTAGCACAAAGGAAGCCGGAGCTAGACTAATTTAATATCCGCCATAGAGCAGATTTTCTGACTCGACTTTGCACTGCGATTGCGTCAGCCAATAAGATCAGCACGAAATCAGTGATCTAAAACATGCTTTTTCTATACTCGATCGAATGCGATATGGATCATTCTTCTATCATTAATAGTTTTCACGTTATTAAAGTTTTCGTGATCAACACTTTTCGTGACATTCACGATTTAAAGCGTCGCATCCTAGTCTCGAAACGTAAGACGTATTCTATGTCAAGAAAATACACTACGATGTAGACGAAATTCAGGCGATTAAAGTGATATAAGACACTTGGGATCGCAAATCGCAAGCAACGCCGTAAATTGAACCTCAAACTAAGCTGAATGGCGTTGCGCTGCGTAGCACGAGCCAAATTTGGGCGACTGTGCTCGCGCGGCACAGCCCAGCGCGGCCTGGATGGTTCCCCCGCTCCCCACTACCTCAAATAATTTTTTTTCTATTTATGGCTTGATATTATAATAAATTTAAAATAAATTTCTTTGATTAAGAAAGTAAGTAAAATTATAAATAAAATAAACAAAGTATGTAAAATTTAATTATAAAATTATAAGAAAGTTTAGTATTGCATTCAATGTCTAATTACAAACTTATTGGAAATCTAATTTTTTTCCTATTTAAATGGCCTCTTTTAGTTATTAATATTTATTCATTTAATCTTGCTTGCAAACTAATGATAGAAATTTTATATTCATTGAATGATACCTGAAATGCATAGTTTACTCGCATTTTTTCAAAATTATTCGGAAAAAGGTGATCTTTAGTTATCTTTAGCATTGTTTTCAGAGTTACACATCCAGAATCCTCTTTCCAAGCTGCAGATATAAATTCCAATCTGACTTCGGGTGTCTGAAAATAAAAGATGAAATGACAATACTTTATACAAATTTACATTAATAAACTTAAAAAAATCAGTAAGCTTATTCGCTTTTGCCATTGTAAAGTACGGAGCATAAAAATTGGCAAGAAGGTAACATTTGAAGGCCAAAACAAGCGTTTTGATATTAGGAAACATGACATTCATAAATTACAAGTAAGGTATCGTTATGTACCGGAAACATTTGACAATAATGTGTGCTACAAAATCATTTCGTGATCTTCCCTCCCTTGTTTTTGCAAGCACTCCTGCAATCTGCCGGGTATGCCATCGAAAAACGACTCCACAGATCAATCGACTTATTGTCCCACATTTCTTCTACCAGACGTTGAAATCTGTTGGGCCATGTTTGGCAAGAGCACATTTACTAAGTCCCCACCAGTTTTCGATCGGGCTCAAGTCCGGGGTGTTCAATACGGCGTCGATTATTAGCCTCTAGTATCTTGGGTCTACCTGATCCAGCCTTGCGTACGATGTCTTCTCCTATATCCAATTTCTTCTTTATTCGGTAACATGTTCTCAAAGGTATACCTTATCTTTCCCTGGCCTCCTGTCTATTTCTGAAGCCACTTTCCCAAAGAACTCGTAGCGTGTTTCTATTCTGCTGCTCCATTGCTCATATTATCCGTAAATTAACTATGCAACAACCTTGCGTTAGTTATATGGCTTCAATGCGATATACCTGCCCTACCTACGTTTATAATGAACCCATTCACTGATTTTGCATGTTGTAAGGTCATTATTTTACATGCACTTTAACATTATGTAAATACTGCAGTTTTGCCAATTTTTATGCTCCCTACTTTACCTGAAATCCTGTCTTTATAAACGAATTTCTCAAACATTTCACTAAATGAGGAAAGTCTGACACGAAATGAAGATATCTCTCATTGTTAAATGTATTTAACGCCTGAAGAATTTACACCAGTAGTGAAAATTTTTCACATTTTTTTTGTTTCATAGAGCACCATCACATGTTATGAAGTCCACAATTACCCCACTTTGCTATGTCAAAGTAATTGCTTCAGTAATTAAGGTAGAAAGGAGATCTCCAATAATATTTTTAAAGAGTAATTTTTGGATGTTCTTATGAGGATTTTTACACGCCAAACCTCAGATGTTTAAATAATTGATGAAAATATGAAAGAAAATTCCACAGCCTAGATTCGAACCAGGAACCTTCTGGTTTGAATAGGAACTATAGTCTCTATTCTAGCCACTATAGTCGGGATTATCTATTCTGGACACTATATCACTAGCTTCAACTGAGGAATAGATAGTTTCATTGGAATGTTGCCAAATGTTGTTGCTTCTACGTTTATGATTGTGGGTTGTTAAAACAGTCATCAAAATGCCTTTCACAAACTCTACATGATTCGTCAAGTATCTTGTCTGCTCTCGGTATACATCTCTACCATTTCTCAAAGATAGTTGCATTCTTTGGAGGCTTGAAAAGTGAATACTTTTTTTCACATGACTTGTAGCCTGTATTGCACCTCGAAACGAAACAATTACTTTGCTTTTTACGACTGTAATTAAAAATAAAAAAATGTTATTAATGAAAAATATTAAACAATATTATTATGCTATATTATACACTGAATGACCAATTTATTAGAGACACCTCTTACGGAAAATGAATCGGCCTTCCAGTGACACCCAAACAATGGAACAGGCCGAAGCGGTTTATAAAAGGGATGCATTGGATCACAAGTTGCAATCAGCAGCAGAAGTGGACTGAATATGGGTAAATCCAAAGATTTGACCGACTTTGAATGAGGCATGATCGTTGGAGCTCGACGGGCGCAGTTGAGCATTTCGCAATCCGCGAACCTCCTCGGGTTTTCCCGTGCAACAGTGTCAGGGATGTTCCGTGAATGGCAGTTATGCCAAAAAAAAAACCAAAAAAAAACAAACCTCCAGCAAACACAACTCCGGACGAAACAGGGCCGTGGATGAACGAGGCTAACGGCGACTGGCACGAATCATCCACAGCAACAGGACGGGAACAGCCCAACAAACTGCAGCGCAGTTCAATGAGGGAGCATCCCAACCCATTTCGGAGCACACGGTGCGGCGCACCTTGCACCGAGCTGGGTTTAACAACAGGCGGCCAGTATGCCTTTTTAATAAATTTTCAATTTTACAAAACTTAAATTCAATATTAAAATTTAATTATCTGAATAATTCACTCCTTTCGCTTCAAGAATATTCTTCCTAGTACATTTGAATTGAAATTACAATAATAATAAAAAAAAAACAACTTTCATTTCTGGGTACCGTCGCTGTCACCGCAAAATAGGAAAGCGCGCCTGCTGTGGGCACACAGGCGTCGCCACTGGACACTGGATGAGTGGAAGAAAGTCACCTGGTCCTACTTCATCATGCGGACGGCAGACTGCGCATCTGGCGCAGACAGCACGAGGCCATGGACCCATCCTGTCAGCAGACAACCGTACAGACGGGTGGAGGAGGGGTGCTGGCCTGGGTTGTCTTCTCTTGGTACATACTGGGTCCTCTGATATCCGTAGACGCATCCCTGAATGCGACAAATTACCTGAACATTGTTGCCGATCAGGTGCACCCGTTCATGATGACTGTGTTCCCTGGTGGTGACGGACAGTTTCAGCAGGACAATGCTCCCTGTCACCGTGCTCAAATGGTCTTGGACTGATTCGAGGAACTTGACGTGGACTTCCACCTGCTCCAGTGGCCAGCTCGGTCGCCCGATCTCAACCCGATCGAGCATTTATGGGATGGAGTGGAGAGAACCATCCGACGCCTTCCCACACTACCGTCCAACCTGTACCAATTACGGGACGCTGTGATATCAGTCTGGGCTGCTATTCCTCCGCAACGGTTTCAGCACCTTGTTGAATCCATGCCACCTGTCTCTAATAAATTCGTCGTTCAGTGTATATAGGTTAGTAATTTACTGTAATGTTTTTGCAAGCAATTTCCATGCCGTTTACACGAAGATTCGCTACGACATTGTGCCATGTACTCTACACGATAAAATACGCTTAACATACTCTCATGTTATGAATTATGATTTCTACTGAAATATTAATAAAGTATTATCAGAAATTTATGACAGTATACCCTTGTATTGCATATCAGAGAAGTAATTAAGCATATTTTATCATAAGGTTGCGATCATGAACTAATCTTACTGACTTTTTAATTAAAAGTTATAATTAAAGATACATATATGAAACGTTATTCTAGTTATATGACAAATTCTTGCCCCTAACATTAAAGAAAAAATGTATAAACATTTAATGAGGAAAGGCCATTGCTCTCACAGCACCATCAACGTGCCTGGAGATCACTGCGCCATCTGTCCGTGTCATCAGGCGATGGGACGAATTACGTGACCTGTAGCAATAGAGATTGCCACACTATCTATTTCTAGCCACTATAACAAAAGTGTGGCCATGAGAGGCACGGCAGCCATGTTATGTCCAATCTGCCATAGATTAATGTAGCACAAACAAGAAATTCTGCACTGGTGGCATTAAAAAAACCCTCGAATTAATGGAGTGATTCAATAAATGGAAAATAAAAGTCCACTTTTAATTATCAGAAAAAAAATGAAAACATGTAAATTAAAAGGTATTTTTTGTTTCTTCCCATTTGAACAAGTACTTATTATTTCATTATTAATCAGGTCACTATTTTTTTTTAATAAAATGAATAAACATTACATATTAAAGAATAACTTAAGGAATTATTTAAAAATTTATAATAATAAAACGTAATTATTATTACTGAAAAAACGAAATAAAACAGATAGGCTTTTATGAAGGAAAAAAATAGCTAATTTATTGACTGAATAAAGGGAAACATGTATTATAGCTAAATTTTTAAGTAATTTTCTATAAGTAAACAAAATTTCAGATTTCTAGATCTTTATGTAATTTGAACAAATGTTTTTGAAATTACATATACTGTTAAATTACACTCTGTAATTTAAACAATATTAACAACAAGAAAATACAGATGAAATTCTAAATACTGTATGTAAAACTGAAAAGTTAATTTCATGACAATATGGTATGCATTGCCACACTTTTGCTCCCATAATTTCCTGTACGTTTTTTCTGTTCTTTAACAATAAATTTCTTTTTAACACGAAAAATTTTCAAACGAAAATCAACAAATCGCCTAATGAATTTGCTTTTTGTTATGACCACGAGGGAATGTAACGCTTGCAATGTTGTCATTATTTTTTAGTGTTTCTATAACAAGCTGTCACGTGTAAAAATGTGAACAGAACGAGATCGGGGTGTTGAAAAAGAAATAAAAATAATTTATTTGCGAAAAATTTTACACGCAGCGGAAAATAGAAAATAAAGGAGTTAAATGAGAAATTGTCATTTACTCTCGAATAAAAAGTTCTGTCGCTGATATGGGCTTGTTTGATCGGGAAGATTAAGTGGAGACTTCCGCTGATGTAGAGTAGGGTCACATCTTGGATGCGGTAACACGCTGCAGACGATGTCGGACCATAGATATCGGGAAGGTAACGAAAGACGTCAGTGATGTCAGTAAAGACAGGTAACGAAAGACGAACAACAGTCGAAGGTTGATTGCCCGTCGGTGTTGTAGAAACAAATGCGAGACGGATTTATAGTTGAGTATGGAGCTACCATACGAGACGAAAAAGATTGGAAAGTAGACGACGATAATCTTGCACAACACACACTGAACTGCAAAAGAAACAACAATTACGATGCTGAAGTAAACTTAGTCTCCTCGAGACAAGATTCGTATGAGACACTATGGACAATTATTAACATAAGAAGGTAACACATTCTATCGACGTGATACATATCATGACGCACAAATAAGAGCAGAAATCATCTCAATTTATAACACTGCACCGAACTGTCGTCGGAGAATTGCCTAATAACACTGATTCACAACACTGAAATCACACTTCACTAACTTTAGGCAAGAATCAATATAATTGCGCAACACTCACAACAAACACTGACCAGCTATACACACTGGCATAAAATAATAAAACAGATACAAATAAGTACGTTGAATCAAAACTCAATACATTAATAACTAGCAAAATGAAGGGCAACACAGTAGCACTAATTGAGACACAAACACTCAATACACATGACCTCTTCGTAAGTATAAAGTACGACGCACACTGTTGTCTTGACTTGTTGTAACACTAAATGTGAAGAATTACGTTATAGACGGAAATTTCTCGCCTCAGCACTCAAGCGAAAATTTCCTCTGTAAAAGAACCAGAAGACAGTTATAGTCGTCGGTCCGAAGATAATTTCCAACGGGTAGATTTACTCACGTTGGGAGAAATAAGAAATATCACAACTGTCTGCAATGCTATGCGGTCGGAAAAAGACGTCAATTGCGGAAAACAAAAACATAGTCTACATTCGGTGAGAGCGATTATTACTCGTAGGTAATTGGCATAACATGAAGTCCGTGCGTTGGTGAAAAATTCCCCCTGTTCCTCACTCGAAATATTCTTTAAGAGAGAACGGAAAGATTCCAAGTGGAATTAATGTTTAGTTCGGCTCCTGGGAAAACCACACAGATGGAGTGAATGTTTATTCGAAAATTACACTTTATCACTGATAATTGTCGGAAAGCTGCAATGCCTACTTGTCGTGGCAATTGACTCGTCGGCTCCTCGTCGACGTCTCCGCCGCTCGTTTCCTCGCTGCTTGACGAGTTTACTGGCTCTAGACAAATATCTCCGCTGAGTAAGGGTTCCTCGGACGACTCAGTAGCGTTAGCTCCTAAAATCTCTTCCAACGCAGGGCCGATGAGATGCTGAATCCTATTCCAAATCGGTTCGTCGCCAGCGGGAGTTTCGATAGCCGGTCGCTCGTCTCGGCGCATGTCCCCTGCGAGCGAGGGCCTCGAATCGGGGGCCTCGTTCGTTGCTGGTCCGCTGCGGCTCGCTATCGCCCATGAGAATTTATTCTGTTTGACCTTACTCGATCTCGAGCCTTCTCGTGATTTTCTAGGATTGTCTGAGATGAGCCATTGACGTCGATCTTCGTCACGGAGGCTCGAGCGCGTCACAATGCTGTTTGACACGTGACATAACCAACTTGCATTGAACATTAGGCTCGAGAAGAAACCGCTCTTAATTGCCGAAACACTGTTTCCATTTCCAAACAGGGTGAAAAAGTGATATCATTTATATAGTAAATTGACTCTGGTTTAAATTCTCTCAACGAAACTAATTGACAAATTTTTTATTAAAATAAACAATACTATCCTTCTCTGTCATATGTTCTCACATATCCTTCTTATATGATGGGAAAAAATGCAACTTTGAGAAATTATTTTTGTATTAGCTTTTGGCGACGGGAAATTCGAATAAAAAGTGAATTAATGTACTGTAATGACGTTTACATTGTATATGCATTAATTAATGTACTTTGATATATATTATACGCTAATTTCGTTTCTACTCCGTCAGCCAAAGTTCGTTTAACCCCCTCCCTCCATCCCTCTATCCCTCGGTACCTTTAACTATTTTTCCACATAGTTTCCAAGTTTATCGCATCCACATATTGAGCACTTGTCATAGCGCTCAATGTACTTCCCCATGATCATTTCGTAGAAGCTGCCGCCGGTGAAGAAAGTCACGCAGTTTTCACTTGTTCATCGTTGTTGAAATGCATACTGCCGATGATCTCCTTTAGATCCCGGAACTGGTGGTAGCCACTGGATGCGAGGTCCGGACTGTAAGGCGGGTGGTCAAGTTGTTCCCAAACATGTTAACTATCTCCACAATCGCGCGATGGCTGAATCCGCAAATTGAATTGTCGCGATTCCTGTAACCGGCCGAGGGGAAACCAACTGCCCCCTGTATTTTAGTTGGGGTATATATCAGTTATTTGCCCCAGGAGGGGGATGTCGTAGACAGAACGCCGAAGGCGTTCGAGTAACGGAAACCAGTGACCAGCGAGGCCCGCAGGGCCGAGAGTGGGACTTGCGTTTGCGATTGTGCAGTAGTGTTGGAGTATTCGAATACCAAAGTAATCGATACCAACGATACTTAAATTTCAGTATTCGTATTCGAATACTACCTTGAGTAATCGACTACTTTTGATTACCACAATTGGTTGGTTTAGGAATTTTTTTTTAATTTATTAATCGTCCATGATTTCCTCTATGTGATTTTATCTATGAATTTACGTTACCAAATGCTGTAAATACGGGAACTTTTGATGAAGATAATGAAAACTCTACAAATGCCACTTGTTAGGAATGAAGGAATAATCTTAATTATAATTTACTAAAAGTAGTCGATACCGATTTAAAGTAATCGAAAGTATCGACTACTATTTTTTTAAATATTCGGTAATCAAGTATTCGACTACTCGACCAGTATCGTCGAACACTATTGTGCAGATAGTTAATATTAACCGCATTGATATGTTTTATACGGTTACCATACACATCATCGAATCTCACTTCATCGAATCGGCAAACCTCACTTCGTCGAACCACATATCATCGAAATCAGACTACATTTCATTGAATAGTTTTAAAAATATGGTCCATGGACTCCCCAGGCAACTTATGCGTTGAATAAGGCTAGGAGAGCCAAGTTTAGCTTGATTGCTCTGCTGGGCCAAAATAGTGCTCTAAACATTGATAATAAACTCCTACTCTATAAGGTCATTGTTCGGACTATTTTGACGTATGGTATGCCCGTCTGGGCCACAATATGTAAGACTAGGTGGAAAGAACTGCAAACGTTCCAAAACGTTACCCTTAGGACTATTGCGCAAAAAGATCGGAGAATTGTTCGCCATTCCTCCATTTATAATGACTTCAACATGACTCATATTGGCAAATACGTTCAAGGGCTCATGGAATCCATGCTGCCCAATATAGAAAATCATAGCAACGAGCTAGTCTCGGGCATTTTAAAGCATCCTATGCATAGAAAGAGATATCGTGATCCAAGGCATATACTTGATATTAATTTTGAAGACATTGATAATATTTCCAGATTACTGGACTTCATAGGTCGTGTTTTATCTAATACTAGTGGTCTGCTTCTAGTCTAGACAATCGTCAATCAAATTTTCCTCCACCAAGAGGAGGCAATTTTCTTTTATACTTTGGATGACCTTTGTGGGTACATCAGGCTTCTTTTCTAATTCAGTGTATTTCCCTTGGAATATGATTATGAAGGGTGAGATTATGGAAGCTATGCTTCAAGTTCCACACGAATACCGATACACTACACTGTTCGATTGTCGGTCTCATTTAGATCTTCTGAAACCTTCTTTAAAATTATATTTAGAAAACAAATTAGAACCACTTTATGCTGATCCCTTAGACATATGGAAATGTATGCACAGACACAATTATAATCTGTATGAAATTGCAATTCAATTCTTATTGATTCCAGCTACTTCAGTTCCTAGTAGTGATGTATCTCTAAATGAAAATATCGATACACGATATTTTACGATACGTAGAACTGCGATACGTATCGTATCAAGATATCGCCCCCTAAATAGCGATATGCGATACGATACACGATATTTTATAAGACTACTAAAAAACAATTAGTTCAAGACACAAACAAAAAGAATTTAATGAACAAATCAAGAGATATTTCATTCTTAATGAAAAAATACCAAATACATTCAAATTACTTCCAAAGTTTACTATCCAAAGAATTTAAAAATAAAAGTTTTGAAACAAGGCTTGGCTTCAGACGGTTTCGCTTAGTTGTTATAATATTTCCAACTTTAGAGAATAGACGTTCTGTGGGAACAGAAGTAGCACAAGTACCTAAGTATTTTACAGCAATAGGTGACAAAATAGGGTAAACAGATCTTGCATTTAGCCAATACATCAATGGATCAGTTGTTCTCATTTCATGCTTTGCTTGAATGTAATGACGAAGTTCAATGGGCCAGCCAGAACTTGATGAATCTCGGAAATCGTCATCCATTGTAGGCAATTGTTTATCATGAAAGTTCCAGATGCTTGCACTAGTAGTAGATTCATTTGTAGTCGAATTTATACTTGAGTCCAAACTTGAATTATTGGACTGCCCCATTTCTTCTTTTATTTCTTGCAACATATTTGCAGATGGAACTTCAAGTTTGTAGTATTACCACTGGTTTTGACATCTTTCAGACATAATCTGCATGTAAGAATTCTTGGCTGATTACTCTTTTTAAAGGACGATTGAATGAGAGATTTCAGGGACGGCTTCTTGTTCTTGACCGGCCTCATTGTTTTTCAGTGATGCGAGAGGAAGTTGTAAACTGTTCAATGCAAAATTCAAAGTAGTAATTTAATCTTGGCTCTGCTTTATTTTGTCCACATTGGCTCTCATTGGCTATGGGCAGCCAGAGTTAATCCCCTGATTCATTCATTCATGACATGACATGACAGACGGGCGAATAGCGCCCTCCCTGACGATTTTTAGCAATACAAAATCTACTTGTAATTGGTCTTTCACAATATCGTATCGTCCATAACATGTGTATCGTATCGAGTGTATCGCATTTGAGGGAATATCGATACGTATCTAAATATCGTGTTGTTGTATCGTACGATACGATATATATAGTTCCTAGTGAGAGACTCTTCTCAAAAGCAGGTAATATTTTGACAAAAAAAAGGGCTAGCATTAAACCGAAATATTTAAATCAGTGTTTAATTCTAAGCTGTTTAACTATCGATGAATTGACAAAATTGTAACAAGTTGGCAAAATTGTATCTTTGGTGTTGTATTTGAATAAAACTTCGTTTTTCTACTTGAATTTGAAAGCACAAAATTTTTTTATTTAAGGATCGATCTCAGACCGATTGTTAGGCTGGAACCAGCGATCATTTGAAAAGCAATTAGATTAGAAGATAAAATCGTTCTTTTTTTAATGAAAATGAAACTTGGAATTAGTTTTTGTGCTCTAGGAGCCCTTTTTAATGTACATAATTCCACAGCTTCAAAAATATTTTATAAAATTCTTGGTTGTTTAAATAATTATACAACTGATTGGTTGAAATGGTTACCTAAAAGGAAAATTCAAAAATACATGTCTAAATCTTTCAAATTAAATTATCCTAATTGTCGAACAATAATTGATTGTTTTGAAATTAAAACTGAAGTTCCAAATTCTATAACGTGCCAAAATTTTATTTATTCACAATATAAAAGTAGTTGTACTGCTAAATATTTAGTTTGCATTGCACCTCATGGTTATATTATGTATATTTCAAAGGGTTATGGTGGCAGATCAACTGATGGGAGTATAACATTGGATAGTAAATTTCTAAATTTATTAGAACCTGGAGATAAAATTTTGGCAGATCGGGGATTTCCAAAAATAATTACAAATTGTGAAAATTTAGGCTGTGTCGTAATTATGCCACCATTTATGCATAACAATTTACAATTTTCTGATTCGGAAATGGATAAAACTTACAAAATTGCATCTGTACGAATTCATGTGGAAAGGATGATTGAAAGAATCAAAATTTATGATATATTAAATAAAAGAGTACCAGTTGAAATGTTACCTTATCTAGACACAATTGTTAGATTGGCTTGTATATTGGCAAATTTACAACCACCAATTTTTGCTAATCCTTGAAACAACATTTAATTTATTATAGCCTATCTTCAATGATAAATTTTGTAAATATTTTTGTTTTTTTACTGTTATTACTGATGTTATTATTTATGTAATTAATAATATTTTGTGTTAATTTTTTAATATTATTTATGTTTATGACTGTACAATTAATGCTGGATTATTTATACTGTATTATAATTTAAAATAATTTACATTTACATGTTTTATCTATGTAAATAAGATGTTTTAAATTGAATTTTTTATATTTTTATTTTAATAAATGATTTTGTAATTTAATAAACTTGCTTTTTCTTTTAATTAAATTTATTTAACTCTAATACAATCATAAAAAGTGATAAAAATTAAATGAAAATTCATTAGACATAAAACATAACTGTAAACAATAAAGACAAATTTTAAGTTAAATGGTAAACTGTCAAAAAAACAAATGTTGCATAGGAACAAATGGGCAAGTTGTATGAAGAATAATACATGTCAAGTAATTACTTAGATATTTCAAAAATTCTAGGCAGTAAATATTTAAAATAAAACTTTTCAAGAGTTGGAATTAAATTTTGCAAAAAGTTAAAATCCTGCATTATTGGAATTATTAAAGTTTCTTTTTTTGTATAAATACAAAAATAAGTCTTTTTTATATTCAATACATACATTGAAATTTGACATTGTGTAAAATACATATTACTAGTTTTAAGAGTAATTTTGTTTGAATAGTCCAAATATCTCAATTTTGTATTATTTTTTTCATCAATTTTAGTAATAAATTTATTTCTAGCTTTTGAAGGACATTTAATTTCCAATAACACAGGTTTATCATTTTCAAAAAAGACACCATCGGGTGAACTACAAAGCCAAGGCATTTCTGGCGATACAAATACTCCTAATTCAGCTATTTTATTATTATCTATTTTCATTTTTTCTGCAAATGCTAATTTAGCTTTTCTTTCTGCCTCTTTGCCATATTCCGTATGCAAGGATGAAAAAGGCTTTTTATTTAGTAAATTAGTTGCTAGTTTTTCCCAGTCTCCCTTACATGTTTTTGTGGAGCTGGCAGAAATTCTTTTGCATCTTTCTGCAAACCACTCTTCACAATCTGATTGGTCTTTGGTTTTTATGCATAACTCTTTAATTTCAATTTTATTTAAACAAATCTGCATTAAGAAAAATTGTTTTAAATCATCACTAATTTCATTTAAAAAATTTTGCTTTTTAAATACAATTTTATCATTAATAAAATATTGTTTATAATTATAGAAATAATGATATTTTCTTTCTTTTAATAAATGATCTAAAATATCTTCTTGAACTTCATTTCTTATTATAACAGAAGAATTTTGAAAATTATCACTATTTAATTCATCATCAGATAATACTGCAGACTGAAGTGGGCAACTTAAATCAGGAAAAATTTTTAAAATGTTCAAACTAACTGGTTGACAATTTTTAGTTGATTTTGGAAATTTCGGAAAGCCAAATACTGTTTCTAATAACATGGGTTTTTTGTATGTCTCTCGCATGTTCGGTTTTCCCCAAGCTTGAGGCTGTGAAGTTTTGGTCGTCACATCTTCTTCATTGATATAAAAAATCACACCGACAACATGCTTATATTTTCCACTTACTCCTGCTTTGCAAGAGCAATGAGCTTCAGATATTTCATTATTTTCATCCATCTACCGTGATTAGTTTTCAAACAAATTTTTTATTTTTTATTTTTCAAAACAAATTTTTAATTTAGAAACTATCTTTAATTTAAAAGAATAAATTTATCTACTTGGATTGCAATATTATAACTAGTTTTAGTTGTCTTCATTTGTGGGATTCATTTTGCTTCAATTAATTTAGATGGAAATTTTTGTAAAACATCATAAATATGATCAGATTCTTTTAAATTATGTCCTTTTTCTATTGTTTTTCTTCTGAATAGTTTTTTCCAATTAATTACCTCTTCGAAATTAAATTTTCGGATTATTTCCATTATAAAACAACGATTCAAATTTCCCTCAAAATAAAAATCTCTACTTACAATAAAAAAGTACAAATTTTAAACACTAGATGGCGCAAAATGTAATGCGACTGCAGCGCTCCTGCCAGGTTTCTTAATGCCTATACTTCTTTACCCACTTTGGATCCAGAGAGATCCGCTGTTCGAATGGAATGGACGCGTGTAAGACATTATTTGTTAAGCATTGTAGATGATGACATTGTAGTCATGTTACACGATGACAACCTGTTTTCCATATGGGAAGCCATCCGTCGGCGTTATGCCCGACCCGATTCTGTGACTCAGGCGGAAGTATGAGACGCCTTTCATCTCTTAGCTTCCATGACACAGATGACCCCAACGCATATGTAGTTACGTGCATTGCAAATCCGCGCGAAGGCGGGTGCCATATCATTACCCATAGATGACAAGACGTTAATTGATCATATGGTAGCTGGCTTGCCTTCGACTTATACGCCTTTAAGGCTCTCAGTGCAAACTGAACCTAACAAGACCCTCGAAGCTTTTCATAGCCAGTTGAGCATTGTGTTCAAAGATAATTCACGTGAACGCTCATCTGGCGTTGCCTCTTGCGTCACTACAACGCCTGCTCGGGTGCCACTATCTCCCTCTGGTACCCAACAGCGCTCAGGAGTAACCTGTTACAATTGTGGTGACCGAGGACATGTGAGGTCTGTTTGCCGTTCTAAGCAGTTTTTACCAGCATCCAGCACCTCCAAAGTTCGCGTTCCAAAGCGACCGCCTCCACCTAACGTACGCGCCCCACGTCCAAAACGTAAATTTCGCAAGCGCGATAGCAAAGCCAAGGGGCAGAAACCTGCAGCAAACTACGTTGGGCCCCCAAAGCAAGAATGGATAGTGGATACTGGCAGCTCCTTCCATGTTATTAAAGACAAAAGGTTCTTTACGTCTATGCAGAGCTCTCATAGAGATATTCACACTGCAAACCCTAAGAAAACCATTACCGAGACTGGTATAGGAATTGCGAGTGTCGCGTTAAGCACTGGGTCTGTTTTAACTTAACATGATGCGCTTTATGCTCCCCATGCGCGATTCAAACTTGTATCAATGAGTCAGTTAGCCAAACAGGGATATAATTTGTCTTTTGGTCCTAATGGTTGCACAATAACTTCCGAACTAGGCGTATCCGTGGCTGCACAGAGGGAAGTCGCAGATCTCCCATTCTTGCCAGTTTTGTATCAAACTCCACCCCTTTGCCAAACGGCGCATCCCATTCATTCCGCCGTAGTTTCTTATCTGGATGTCCATAATGCCTTAGGGCAACCGTCGAGTAGGAAGATCGCCAAGGCACTGTAAAATGGCAGTATCCGTTGCCTAGAGAATTTTACAATTCCCTCTGAGATCACGCCATGTGTTCCATGTCTAGAGACAGGGATGACTAATGCACCTCATAGAACTGTTCGACGCCAACAGTCTACCCGCCCTTTGTATCTCTTTCACGTGGACACCATCGGTCCCATGTCAGTCACGTCTGCTTATGGCCACAAATACCTCTTGATCGCCGTGGACGATTATAGCCGCAAAACGTTTGTGTATTCTGTATCTACTAAGGCAGAGGTTCCGCAAGCTTTGATGAACTTAATCCAACGATTAGAACGATCGACGGGAAACCGACTGGTCCACATCAGATCTGACAACGGCACGGAATTCACCAACAACGAGTTAGCTGATTTTTGTGCTTCAGAGGGGATAACGTAAGAGTCCACCATACCTGAGAACTCCCAGTCAAATGGTGTTGCAGAAAGGGCAGTCCGCTACATCTCTGATGGAATAAGAGTTCTGCTTGCCTCTTGTAACGTTTCCCGCCAGTATTGGGATCTTGCAGCGGCAATGGCAGCATACAACTTGAACTCTTTACCTAGAACAGGACAAATACTGTGGCCGGAAGAGTTATGGTCTGGAAAGAGACCCACCTTCAAACATCGAGCACCATTTGGGTGTCTTTTGTATTATTTTAGTCCCAAATCGCAACGATCCAAGCTCCAAGCGCATGAGAATCGTGGAATCTTTATGGGATACTCAGCATCATCTCCAGGGTACCTCGTCTATTCATCTTTATGAGGAATCCAAGCTGCTTCGTGCTCGATCTGTGCGTTCCTTTCCCTATACATTCCCTGAAAAGACTGCGTCTCTCGAACCGCTGTTCACGATTCCCTCAATGCCACAACTTCCTTACGATTCTCCCCCGTTGGAGGTCCCCGAAAATGATGATTCAGAACTAGTTAATAGAGAGTTCTCACCCGTTTCCATTTCGGCCCTCGAGGAGACTCTTCAACAGTCATCGTCCCAAGTGAATGACACGTCAACTTCTATGCCTCAAGCTTCACCTGTGCCATCCTTGGAACAACCTCAACAGAGAGATCAACTTTGTGGCTTACCCTCATCAGATGAGTCGCCCCCTCGTCCTGAGTTGCGACGATCCCAAAGACTTAAAGAGAAGGCGAAAAAAACAGCGAACTGTTTTGTACTCTCCTAACGTAAATCTGGCTACCCAAAGGACTACCAGTCCGTGCGAACGAAGGTACAAACTTCGCAAGTCCCTGTATGGAACAGCGCAAAGTGGCAGATGTTGGTACATGAAATTGTGTCAACTCCCCCTTCGCCTGGACTTCACGCTTTCACGAGCAGATGATAGCCTCTTCATCTATGTCGACGACAGATGTTCAATCCTCCTCGCCGTGTATGTGGATGACATCGTCGCTGCCACTAATAATGTTCAACGCCTAACTTCACTAGTGGATATTTTACGACGTGATATCGAGTTGGTGGACCTCGGAGATGTTCTTCACCCTCTGGGCATGCGAGTGAACCGTGATGGTAACTCCATACAATTGTCTCAGGCCCACTACATCCAGCAAATCGTCCAAGAGTACCAGCTGCAGAATGCCAAGCCCAGGAGCACTCCTCTCAACCCACACGCAAATTTGGATGAAGCAGAAGGATCGCAACCAGCCTACCCAACTGTTTACCAATCTGTTTTGGGATCATTAATGTACTCGCCCGGATATAGCATATGCAATTACGAGATTATCGTCATATGTCAGATCTCCTACGAATTTACATATGATGGCACTCAAAGGTGTGGCAGCTTACTTGGCGCACACCTGTGAAACGTCACTGACCTTCGTTCAGTCGACTGGTCCTTTGTGTGCATGCGCTGATGCCAGCTGGAGCGTTACCCCACAAAGTAAAGGATATTCTGGTGTTCTTATTAAGATGGATCAAAACACGCTCAGTTGGTGTTCAAAGAAACAGCGCCTTGTAGCCCTCAGCAATTGTGAGGCTGAAATAATTGCTATATCCGAGTGCGTGAAGTGGTTCCGATGGTTATGGGACCTGATTACTCAAATCGGACAGGGGGATTACATTACCTTTCCGACGATTATTTATATGGATTCAACATCTGCATGTCTAAGTACGTTGGGATCCAAGAGTAGGACGAGGCACATTCTAAGATTGCATAATTTTATTTCGCGCGAAATCGATCTCCGGAATGTGGCATTCATCTACTGCCCGACCTCAGACATGCCGGCAGATGTATTCACCAAACCTTTACCTGTCCCCACATTACACATGATTTGGGATCACTTGTCTTTGTCCCAGCGGGACAGTAAAGTCAATTAGTTCGTTATTTTGTAAGTATAATTTTTTTAGCCGAACTTGTTAGCACTTATTGTGCGCATTACATTAGGCGGGATGAAAGGGTTCTTAACCCCAAAATGTATTTTTTATAGTACAATCTATTTGTGTAAAGCTTACTCAATAACTGAAAAGTGTCGGCATGGCATTTTTCAAATTTAATTGACAATTTTAAATATTTTGACTAGTTTGTAGTAATTTACATATTATTCTAATATGTTACTGAACTCAGAGTAACTGGGTTTTTTTTATCAAACAGTGAGACCAGTAAATGCAGGGATCTCACCAGATTAAATGTTTAAGATTTTTTTTACTCTGCACCCAAGTTAATTACAGGGGGATTTGTTCGGGAAATCTCATATTTATGCGTTAAATCTCGTAGTGGATTATAATATTTTTTTATTATTTAAAATGTTATTTTTTATTCATAGTCTGTAATTAGAATTACGCAATTCATTGTTGTCGCAAAATTCTTTTTTTCGAACGCGCATGATGCGTGTTCTTGGTCTCGCGCGGCGATTTTCCTTCGCAATTAATTAACTCGGTCGCGAGATGTTGTACTAATGTTCAATCAGTGTTCTATTTTTAGCACATTTTCTATATATAGAAATGTGCTTATGTGATCGGTTTGTCCAGCTGTCCGTCCGTCCGTCCGTCTGTAGACAATCCCACAATTCATTGCGTTGCATGTATTGAATTGCATGTATTGTTCAATCATGTCTTGAATTGCTGGAAGAAACGAATTATCCTCGCATTTGGTAAAAAGCGTGTTGAGAACATGGGTTCGGTTCTGCGCGTGCTCTAAACGTTAATGGGATGGTGTGCGTGCAGGATGCACGTGTTTGACGATTATTAAAAGGGC
>JAHWFO010018846.1:2222180-2270479 GCA_023313115.1 Rhysida immarginata
CTTATGTGTTGCCGCCACGATTGACTGGGCGAACGTATCTTTTGTTTCTGCAGAATGCATTGCCAGAATTACTGGAAGATGTTCCTCTTTTGATAAGATCTAACATGTGGTTCACGCATGATGGCGCTCCAGCACATTTCAGCCATGTTGTGCGAGCACACCTTAATGCTGCATACACGAATCGGTGGATAGGTCGAGGTGGACCGGTAGCCTGGCCTGCAAGATCACCCTTGGACTTTTTTCTGTGGGGTCATGTGAAAACGACCGTCTACAGCACGGAAGTTCCTAACTTTATGGATCTGCGACAACGAATTGAAAATGCATGCCAAACCGTTCGTAATGCTGGCGACGAACTCTTCCATGACATCAGACGAGCCGAAGCGTGCGTGCGAGCTGGTGGCGGGCACTTTGAACAATTCCTGTAATTTGGAGCCACGGGTTTAGTTGGCTGTATCGCGTAAATAAATCGTTTCCAGACAAAGTGCTATAGAACATTTTCGTCTTCTTTTCACCTGAAGAATATGTCACTAAATTTATTGTACATAATTTTGAAACATCCTGTATATATAGATAGATAGATAGAAGAGATAGAAGATAGTTTTGGTAACAGAGAAATTATTAAATCGAATAAGAATATTACCGAAGTAACAATGAATTCCCGATATTGTTAAATACCGTATTTTCTCGGTTAGGGATCCCCGGCCCCTACTGGAAAAATCATACTTTAACTCCGCGCAAATTAATATCTTAATAAACTAATTCAATAGAATAATAAAAACAATTATGTCAAACTATAACACAAAAAGTTTAAAGCTGAATGATAAAAATTGAGTTCACGAAAATCACAATTATAGGGATCAATTATTTTTTAATCTTATTGAAAATCACATGCGTCCCCCCCCCCCCCAACGCCTATAACCGAGACCAAGCAAAACCACCTAAACTAGTACATAGATAAAATTATATTTTTCTACTTTTTCAAGCACTAAAATATTTCTTAAAATTTTAATTACGGTATCCTATTCTGAATCATTTTCCTCATCTCAAATTTATAACCTAATCCTTCCAGAACTTTTTCACTTTCTTTTTACCGAGATCACATGACCGCGCCTCAAATTCCGGCCTTTAAAAGAACCCGCCTTCAAATCTGGAAAATACGCTATGCAGGGATGGATGACGGTAGACACTTCTATTTTCATGCTCGAAGAGTAGAAATGAAAAAAAAATGAATACAATTCAATTTTGTTTCTACATTCGAGCAATCTAAATAAATTCATAAACTGTAATAACTTATTATTTCACTAATATCCAAAAATAAAAAAATATCTAAGTTTTTTATTAGATTTTTTATAAAATTTTCAATCAATTTTGCATTGAGTTTAGCGTCTCGTCTGCTGTTTATGACTGACTGGGATTGCAGCGCCACCGGTGGCGCCCTATCCGTTGACGGACGCTTTTTTTCAATAGAGTTTCCTCCTCTGGTATATATCTATCTCTATGGCTAAAAGTCTAAACCGTAAAACAACAGACACATAGATAGACTTAATCTGGAAACTGCACTTTGATTGGGTCGGTCACTAAAACACACAAAAATAAAGCCAACCCTACTTTTGTTTCTATTAATTAACTAAACACAAAATGCCAAAGTATACGATTAAACGCATAGCTTTCAAAAAGATTTACATACACAATCAAAATAGATAGCACTTGTGCATACAAGTAAATTCATACAATTCATCTGAATAAGCACGCAGCATATGAGACACACTCGTAAACAAAAGTTCTAACTGCGTGAATAAAAGAAATGAGCACATAATAAATTAGAAAGTCACAAACGGGATAAAGTCCAAAGTCCGGGCAAAGTCATTATTTTATAAAATCACCAGCAACAGAGAATTAAAGCTTACTCTCGAAACATTTTAAATACGTAACAACTTTAATAATGCACGCACACAATTGCAAATAGTTCCGAGTTCACTTGTTAACGTACCAGTAAATTAATAGTCACATGAGGTCTAAAAATAAAACCAAATAAGACTGTATCACTGATTATGTTTGCATAAAATAACAAATATAGAAACACCTTATGAGGACGGGTAACTGCTTAATGCGGCGCATAACACACTAGCAACATCCAATTATAGTGAAGCCGAATTCGCTGACAAAATATGCCCGCATTCCGCATGGCCACAAACCACACACTTTGGTGTCCCTGTGAAGTTCCCTGTGAAGTTCCCTGTGACATAACTCTTTAAAAGCTTCCCTTATTAATTCAGCTTTGCAGCCCACAATAAATGACGCACTTACTACTGTGAAGCAACGGTCAGCTACTGAACATTTCGGATCACGGGGAAGAAACCTGAACGCTGAGGATAAACACCCTTCGCTCCGTCGCCTCTCTCGCTTTGCGTCGGCGCAAACCTCCGCCCGCTTGGCTTCTCCGCACGACGTGGCGTTTGCCAACGAAGCAATGGTCGGCTCCGTAGTCGTCTCCGTCGTGGCGGCTTGAGGTCTCTCTCTCTCGTTCAGCCTGCCAATAGCATAGCACCCTCGGTGCTTTCCAGCAGTTTGCGTCGGGAGCTCGAACTTCTTACAACCGTTGTCGGTCGTGTCTTTTCTCTGTCTCACGATCTCTTTCGTCTCTCTCCTCGAGTCCGCGCTTGCAAGTCTTTCTCCTCTGTGATTGGCTCCTGCGTCTTGATGTTCTAACCGACGCTGATGACGTCGCCTCCGTTTTCGCCCGGAATTGTAAAATATTCTAGAGCGAAAACGAACGTCTATGTCACCGGAATTAATGATGGTATTAGAATTCCGTGACAGAACTAAAGTATTTAATGTTTAATGGATTCTGCCCTTAAGAGAAATTATTTATTGACCGACGAAGGGATTGCAAAAGTGCTGTTTTTCTCTTTTCAGAGCATTTTTAGATAGTAGCGACGATGTGTATGGACTGATTCTTATAATACAGTTGCTATTTACATCTTACTTAATCAAAGTGTAAAAAAATCATCGGATTCATCCATGAAAATTTGATCATTTTATACCACTACAGGTCTGCTCTACTCAGTCAGAACTTATCAATTACCTATGGTTTTCAGGGAGATTTCAGTGTTTTTTTCAAAGCTTTTAATTTATTTTAACATGATAATGTTTTAGGCTGAGCATAATTCTACAAAAAAGCATGATGCAAAAAACGACACCAAAAAAGCGTTATTTTAAATACCACATCGGATTTAAATTTGTCGAATGACCCAAATCAGTGTACAACAAAATATGGTACTACAATACTGACGGAGATTTTTTTTTGAAACTTAGAGAGATTTGAAGCAAAACTATTTATCTCGTATTTTAGTTATCACAAGCCCATTCTTTCTTTCTTAGATTTTAATAATAGTGAAGAAGACTGTTAAGCTGCAAAATTCTACAGATAATTGATACATTGTTAGTTTTAAGTGCACACATTGTAGATCTAATAAGAAAACGAATGAAAATAAATGGTTTTATACATACATAATATTAATTTATGGCTTGTTCCTGATTCTTCCAAGTAATAACATCCCTAATAATATTTATATCATTCATATATATATTACTTAGAATCGATTACAATCGTCATAGAATTTTTCACTTCGGTCATGCGGTCTTAAGCACACACCCGTTTTCTTTCTTTCTTTCTTTCTTTCTTTCTTTCTTTCTTTCTTTCTTTCTTTATTTATTTATTTATTTATATTTTTATTTATTTATTTATATTTTTAATTTTTATTTATTTATTATTTTCTCCTTATAAGTTTTATTTTGTTGATTATTAATAGGCGTGATTGGCAAAGACCATTTTGTTTTGTTTTAACCAATTTAATTTCCTTATAATTAATTTCACTCTGAAAAGGAATTCTACAAGCTCTCTTCCCCACCCCTTCTTCTCTTTATGTTTTAAAGGATATGTTTCTAGATATGAGCTACAGTATTACTCCCCCCCCCCCTATTTTATTTGGCAAGTGTTACTTTTTAACTCCCCCTACCTCCACGTTTCCTTCCGATCCCTCTTACATGATTTCACCAGGGTTCAGTCAGAGTTGAGTAATAAACTCCTTCTTAGTTTTTAGTTCAATTCTTATCCATTGTTTTGAAGTCCCCACTTTTATTGTCTAATGTTTGAATTGTGACATCCCTACCGTATTGATTAATCTATTGTTGAGTTATTTAGATACAGTCTTGTATTGTTTTCAGTTTGTACAATTTATTAAGCCAGAATAATCTTATTCCCATTGGTTAATTAATTGCGAATGAAGCAATCGCATTCGCTCCCCCCCCGCCCCCCCTTTTTGTATTACCGGCCCACCCCTCTACCCTCTCTTCCTCCAAGTGTTCTTATAAATTTCTTTAAATCAGTAAATCAGTAGGCTATACACATAGTCCTGAAGAAGGTTATGGCTGAAACGCGTCGACGCTATGTCGTAAAATTACTTGTTGTTTTTAAGAATCCGTATACTTACATATTATAATATTTATAACTTTTACCATTTTTTTCAATCTTTTGTCATTTACTTCATTTTATTTTACCGAATTCTGTAAGCTTCTTTGTAACTTACCTGATTGGTGGGCATATACCATATATTCGGTGGTGGGAACTGACTTAGTTGTAGTCGTTCCCTACCCTGATGATGAAATGTAATTTCGAAACGCATAGGTTCTTTATCAAAAACACTACCATTTTTGCAATTCCAAGACTATCTATTGTGTTTGCTCTTTCTTCATAACGACTAACTCCCCTATTTAGAAAAACACACGAGTAATGTCAGCGAGATCAGTAGAGTTGGTATACTAAGAATTGGCAGTCATCGAGGACCATCATAGAAATAAAGGCGATGTGGATGATGAATAGGACCAACAGAAGATCCTGGAAAGCTGAAGAGTGACTGTGTTTCGCGCTAAAAAGCATGTGTGGACTATGAACAGTAACTAGCATTACGTTGGATATTATATTCTTTTTTTTCTCTTGTTAAGAGCATTTAAACATGATATTTAATAATATAACTTTCTTTGATGTCAAATAAATATCATGCCTTTCGTTTCAAACCCATCCCCTCTATTCAATTCTTCCACCACGTTACGTATCCAAAAATGCGTGATTCTATCTCTAGATACGTTTTTTTGCATCAGAAATTGCAGTAGGTCGGTGACCACGTGCCTTGTTTTGCAGGTGAGTATCTCTACTTAGAAACTTCACAAGCCATCGTCGAACGGTTGGTTCGTTGGCTGTGTTCTCCCCAAATGGTAGAGCAGGCTGTCATTACGAGAGAACTCTAACTTTCAGATCACAGGCTGAAAACCAACAAGGTAGTCACGACATTAGGATGTTCTGTTTCAAATGATCTAATGTACATTTCTGGAAGCATCTGATCACACAGTACATCTATTAATCAACCTGAAAATACCCTAAACAGTGAAGAAGTAAATGGTGACACATAAGAGACTGGTGATTTAGCAGTTGAGTTATGCAGTACTTTATTTCTTAAATGATTAACATTCATGACCTGGAATGAGTGTCTAATGTCTTACACTGAAGATGAATGAGGCCTACATTGGCTCTATCAGTTTAACAGAACATCAAGTGACAGGATGTTCATTATTTGTGTAAATATTGCAATAATCTTTTGTGTCTTTCCGGTCCCTTTTACTTACGCCGAAGTTCGAAGATTATCTCATAGTCAGGAGGTCGGCGTAATGCAGATCTCTCGATCACGCATTCCTCATCACTGGGAGTCGATCTTGATGGCAGCCGTAGTTGAAATACCTGCAGGATGGACGTTAGGTAGAGGAAGAGCTGCATCTCAGCCACTTGTTTTCCAGGACAGATACGTCGACCTGTAAACAAAATAAAGTGAACATCCTCTTGGTAGATCTGTGAACGTAGTTAAGTGTCAAGAGATGGACTTACCAAACGAGAAGGCACTGAGATATTCACAAGGTTGAAATATTCTGTCTTGGTCTAAAAATCTTTCCGGGTCAAATTTATAAGGGTCTGGGAAGTACTTAGGGTCATGATGGATGCTCCAGAAGTTGCACAGGATCACGGAGTCCTTGGGGATCTCGAAACCTTGTAGACTTCCCATAACCCTGTTACTGGAAAGAGAGAGAGAGAAAGAGAAAACTGTATATGCTTACAAGTGCATCAGTTCACTCATTTCCACACCAAAGCTCCATTACATTATGACCGCCCCAGAATAGATAGCGACTGTGATGCCTGTTAAAGTCACGGTGCATTCCCCGTAATGTTCCAAAAGTAGTGTTGTCTGAGAATACCTAGATCAACAGTTTCCAAGATACAGGGTAGGTTCCTGTTTCCAGGACACATATGTCCACTGTGCAGCTTATATCTGCCACCTTTAATTGCGCGGGCACCTTGTAGTCAAGATCTACGCTTTGATAACTGCTCATCTGCACCATTTGATATCCAGAATGAGGAACGCCTCGCCTGTTTCCAGGACCACAGTGTCACTTTTATCTGTGGGAGGACCTCAAATCTAAGAAGATTCTTGATCTGCGCCATTTGACACCTCTCAGAGATTGATCTACGATCTTTACCCGAGTATTCAGTATCGAATGGACCTGTCTTGTGAGAAATGGTCAATTCCAGGATTCCAAATTTTTTGTAGAAAACAACTGTCTTTCTGTTACCATTGTGTCCAATATCAGAATGGGAAAAGTTGCCAATTTGTCAACTAGCCTCCAGCATCAATTGTGATCAACACGCCAACTGAATAGCGGTCTGCCCACTTTTGATACTTGCTCAAGGCAGCAGTACAATATTGCTTCTGAGATACCATGCCGTCCGAATTTGTCTTTTGATCAAAATCCGATATATAATTTTTTCAAAGAAAAATTGTGAAACCATGGCGTCTCGGAACCGGTTTTGTGCTACTGCTGTGAGCACGTATCAGAAGAGAGCGACCACTATTGGTGCTGGAGGGCAATTGATAAATCGACAAAAGTTCCCATTCTGACATTGGATGCAGTGGTAACAGAAAGTCAGTTATGGAGTTTTACCAAATCTCTGGAATCCTGGAAATGTCCACCATTTTCGCATGACAGAACCAGTCAATACTGGACGCTAAAAGATCCAGTCGGTAGACGCTAAAATATCTCCCAGTTTCCAGGGCACATGTCCAGCATGCAGCTCCAGATCTGTTACTTTTATTTCTAAGAGCACTTTATAGTCAGAGCCTACGCTGGGAAGACCGTTGATCTCTACTAATATGACATCCATAATGAAGAACGTCTTACCAGTTTTCAGGACACAGTGTCCATCGTGCATCCCAGACCTGTTACTTTTACCTGTCGGGGCATCTCATTTCTGAGACTGTTGATCTGCACCATCTTTAGCCGAGTGTCCAGTATCTCTGGTTATGTGTCTTGCGAAGAGTGGTAGTCATTTACAGGATTCCATATATATAACCCAGATCCGTATGCAGGGCTGCCACTGGATCACTTTTTCCTACATTTTTGAAAAGGCTACTTAAATGCTACTTTTTTTTCATGAAAATCGTCAAAAAGCAACTTTTAGCCTACTTTTTCTGAAGGTCGTACACCCATTAGCAAAAGTTGAACATTTTTTTTAATTCTCTGGGGCAAAGAAATACCACCTAGAAACAGGTGGTATTGGGCAAAGCCAATTCTCAATGCGTTCACGGAAGTAAAGAAACTTCGCATGCGCTATTGCCTCTGAAACTTGACGCGCACCATCTGCCGCGTGGCCTTACTTCCTTTTTCTCTTTCATCTCTCCATTGATCACTGCAAATGCCATGTGCTTGATTGAAGAACAGGAGGAAATGAATTGAATATTAAATTTCACTGAAATTGCATAAAGCTGTAAATTGGATTCTCTTTTGAACCTGAAGTAAGTTATTTTTGGCTTATTTTCACATTTTAGGGTCTTATTTAGAGAGACTCACAAACCTAGCGAGGGCTAACTCGTCAGTGAGGTACTCGTCAGCGTTCCTTGTTCAGGTGCTGTTTCACTTTCAGTTTTCGCGCTTTCTTCATGCGCTGTATCAGAGATTTCTTGTTTATGCAGTTTATTTCTTATTCAAATCCAACGCTAACTGTAATGTACTGTTGGCATTGTTGAAAATAGACATCGACATGTTGTATTATCGCGTTATATCTCCGCGAATACCACGATGCCCTATCTCCCTATACAAATCCTCTATGGCTGCCGCCATCTTTAACAAGCAGGATCGGTTCTCACGAAGCTGTACCACAGCCTACATGATTAGAGAAGGCCTTCTCTAATCATGTAGGCTGTGGCTGTACCAAAGAACGTAAAACAGGAAGAAGTGACCGTTCGGGGGAAAACATGTAACGCGTGTGACGTCATGTTCATGTCATAAATCAGTGGCGGACTCTAACGGCTAGTGCGTATCAATAAATTCCTCCATGCATTCTCAATGATAAAAAGTTATATTTTGATAATTTTTTTAGAATTAAACAAATTTTTTACAAATGTGATAAAATCGTATTTAAATTGTTTGATATTCAACCTCTTATTGGAAAAATTCTCGTTTAACCTGGGAAAAATAAAATATGTATTAAAAAATCATTTTATTGTGCTTTTTAATTTTTATTTTGTTCACTGGATAACTTCATCATAAAATATTTGAAATAAAATAATTAATACATATTTGCTTAGGATAAACTGTGCATATACTTTTACGTAATATTGTATTAATTTATTACAATAATAAATGATAATTTTTTAACAATTTATGATTGTTATTTTTTAAATTTCATAAAAACTTAATAGAAAAAGTTAATACACATAGATGAAATTAAATTATAAAAATATATAATTTTATATACATTTATTTATTATATTCAAAGAAATAATGAATTACCAAAAGGAAGTTTAAATTTGTAATATTTTTATTTGTTCTAATGCTGCCTAAGATGAACTTCCTTTTCACTTTTTAAAGATTATTATTGCTGGATAGTCCCTTCGCTCTGTGTTGTATTGATTGAGTTATTATTCACCCAAGTTGGGGTTTTAATTTAACTTCTTGAGATTGTTCTGCTTACCTACAAGTGTAATTATCCTGGGCAACGCTGGGTATTCTGCTAGTTATATATAAAATATATAAAATGGAGGAATATTCCGTATGCTTTTGGAAATTAATTACTTGAAGCTTGTAACTTCAGGTTAAAAGATTGATACCATGATGATTTTCAACCTGAAGTTATAAAATTTGTTGTTTTTCCATCGGTAATTAATTTCCAAAAGCTAATTATTCATTAAAATTTTTTTTATTCAAATACGTGCACTTTCATCATGAATTATTTTCCTTTCTTTTCTCTATGTGATTGATATCGGAGGTCGGGCATGAAAAAATCCTTCAAAAACCCATTTTCTAATAAATATTATTATTTATTTATTATTATTATTGGCTTTTATTTCAACTGCTACATATTATCATACGTCACGCTCATATCAATTTATATTTTATTTATTTATTTATTTATTTAAAGGTTAGAAAACAGAATAATAGTGCCCAATGTCAATTTCTTTTCATACTCTTTTCATATTCTTCTAATCGTTCATATGTCAATATTTCATATACTTACCATTCTTATAATGATGTACTTATAAGAATAGAACCCCTTTTTTTTAGTTATTGTTATCGGGAAAAAAAATTCTCAGGTTGAAACCGACTTCTATTTTTTTCAATGTCCTGAAGATTATTTAAATCAAAATCACAGCATAAATCCAAAATATATTTTTTCTACCATATTTTTTCTACCATTTTTTTTTCTTTTTACAATAAAAATCTCAAATTGTGTAACGATTTGAGAATGAATTTCTTCTTTTTTTTGTATTATCCGGACAAAAAAAAAAAAAAACTACTCCAAAGCAAAAAAATAAATAAAATAAATATCTTTAATCGAAAATTGAGAATCAAATATATACCGTATTTTAAATTTACTTGTCATTTATATGCCTGAACTATATCTTTGGTTAAGAAAAAATATTTGTGTAAAAAAGCCAAATTGATGTAAATTTTCTCGCGAAAGATTTAATAATTTTTTTTTTTGTCGCCTGGAAAATATGCTACATTTTTACTACAGCTTAGATAAAAATAAATTCCAAAATTTACTTTTTAATTCCAATAAATATTCTGAGAATAAATTTTTATTGTTACATTTTGCTTTCATTGCAATGTAATATTTTTTAATGACACCTATTACGCGTGCGATGGCGCCACAAGTCTGATCGTCTTGCAGGCGTTACATTAAGATCAAAGGTTCCGACGCCACGGTCACTTCTTCCTGTTTTACGTTCTTTGGCTGTACGCTCTCGAAAGCTAAGACCGTTTCTTGGGGGCTGGGACTCCCTTCTCCTGAGGTTCTCGGGTCTATCGAAATGGGCGAGACCACTTCACGAAAACCGATCGAAACAATTAGAGAGAAAAAATCCTACTACCGCGAAATCCGTGAGTCTATCGAAACACACCCTTACAGAGTTAAAAGTTCAACAGAATGATTGATAAATTTGTGCTGCAGATTAAATAATAATGTTCCACTTATTTCTAAAATAACTTCTTCATTTTAATATAATTTTAAATTAATTTTAATATAATATAAAAATATTAATATGTTAATACTTTCTGAAATATATTAAACATAAGTTAATTTCTTTTAGGACAAACGAAAATGGGAAAAGATAAAATTTACTCTGTGAAGAGCAGTTGGTTTAAGAAAGAAGATAACATGGGAAGCGAAATATCGACTTGGGCAAAGAAATTATAAGAATATGAAGTTTTCTGCCAAGTTTGTGAACAGACTATTCAGAGTGGAAAGAAAGGTTTTACTGCAGTTGCACAACATTCAGAATATCAGAAACATAAAAAAGATGTAAATTTGAATATGTAACCTCGTCAGTTACATCTTTTTGCAAAACCGGCATTAAATATGAGTGACAATAACTCTCTTGTTCCTAAAACTCTGAAATTGTATGATTTAAATGAATCGGGAATAAGAGCAGAAATTATTTGGATGTTAAAAAGTGTACAAAGCAATATGCTCGCAAATTCATGCGATGATCTTAAAGAAGTGTTCCAGAGAATTTTAGCCTTGGTCTAACCAAAGCTAGTTATTTAATTACAGAAGCACTTGGGCCATACTTTAGAAAATAGTTATTGAATGATATAGTCAATGTCTATTACTCCTTATTGTTTGATGAAACGACAAATAATGAAAGCAGAAAAGAACTGCAAATTTGCATCAGATACTGGTCTGATAAAGAAGAAGTAGTTGTGCGTCATTTAGAAACCTTTTTCTTAGGTCATGCGACAGCTGATGACATTCTTAATACAATTAAAAATGCTGTAAATAATGCCAATTTATGCTTAAAAATCTTCTTATGTTAGGCTCAGATGGTCCCAATGTAAATAACAAAGTGTGGCAACTTTTAAATGAGGAAAAAAACCCAGCTATTTGGGAAAGGGCTAATCAATCTAGGAACAAGCAACATTCACATTGTGCATAACAACTTCTACAAAGCTTTGCAAGAATTGGGGAATGAAGCTGAGGAATTAATTTCACGCGTATACTTTTCCTTTGAAGACCAACCTGCAAAGTGGGAAGATTATACTTTTCTTCAGGCTGATAAAAATGTTCCACCTCATCGCTTTATAAAGCATGTGTCATCTCGTTGGCTAACTATCGGACCTGCAGCACAGAGATTATTAGAGCAGTGGTCATGTGTTCATAAATACTTTTTTGAACATATTCCTTCCAAAAAGAAAACTTTAGTACCAACATTAAAATATAATGGGATAATTAGATTACTGCGTTTAAAGGAAATCAAAGCTCAGTTACATTTTATTATCTCATCTGCTGAAATATTCTCTCATTTTTAACATTTTTTCAAAGAGAAGAACCAATGATACATCTTCTATATGAAGAACTATTAAAATTAATACATAGCCTGGCTAGCCGTGTCTGCAAACCAACAATTTTAATTAAGTAAAATGAAGTTGACATTGAAATATTCAACGTGGATAACTTGCTGCCAATTAACAAAGTAGAAATTGATTCTAAAACAAAATTGGCTGTTAATCTGCTCACTGAAAAAGAACAAGTATCTTTTCTCCAAAGAGCTCAGAAACATTACATTTCTGCTGCAAAATATTTGTTTCAAAAGTCATTGTCTGATAAGCGAATATGTAGTGTTTTAAAGTGTTTTCGATATTTATCTCCACAGCAAGTAATGAAAACATCAGGTTTATCTGATATTTACCAAATTACCTCAATTTTAAACTTGGATTAGATATTTATAAAGCCAAAGATGAATGGAGGCTGTTACAGCTAGATAACAGCACTCAGCAAAATAATTTTCGAATTGAAAACTTAAAATCTTCTCTTTGAAAACACATGATCAGTTAGAATATCCTATCTTAAATGAAGTAATTAAAGCTATTTTAGCATTATCCCATGGTAATGCTGATGTAGAGAGTGGCTTTTCCAGGTCTGATCTAGTATTAACAGAGAATAAAGCCTCCATGAAGCTGAGAATGCTGAATGCAAGTTTGACAGTTATAGATGGTTTCAAGAAATACAAGAATCGTGTTGCCTTAGTTTCTATTACAAAGGAATTGGTTAACCTTGCCAAATAAACACATAAATCTTACATTACTTCTTTGGAAGAAGAGAAAAGAAGAGCCATTGAAGAAGAAAACACAAAGCTTAAAGAAAATGCGCAGAAAATTGCTGACGAAGAAAAAAAAATACAAATTGAAGAATCAAGAAAAAGGATTATAGAAATCGAAAAGGAAGCAAAGGAATGCAAAAAACGTAAGCTAGAAAAACAAGAATCTTACGATACACTGTTCAAAGAGGCCAATGATAGATTAAAGTTAGCTATCCAAAATAATAACGTTCAAGAAATTAGAATTTCTCAATCATTTTTGGAAGGTGCAGAAAAGATTCGAAAAGAAGAAAAAGACGAAGATAAACAATTTATGCTCGTAAACTCCAAACTGCAGAAAAAGAGATCATCAATTATTGACTTTTTTAAAAATAAATAATGTATAAAAAACGTTACAGCTTTAAAATTATGATATGATATTTTTGCACATAATAAATTTTACAGACGGAGTGTCTTTTAAGTCCGATGAAAGTAAAACTCCGGTGTTAAAACTCATGACGTCCTATAGATCCAAATGTTGGAGGCTTTTCTAGAAGAAATTTTATGCAGATGTTGACATTCGATGATGACAGTCTTAGTTGAAAATACTGGTAAGATGACTGTTTAGTGGGTGCCAAACGTTAGTCTTTTCACAGATGGTACACAATCCCTTACAGTCGGATGTTAGTGGTAAATCTATCTATACATAGTATAAATCTAAGTCACTTCCCCGGTGTATGTGCTCGATAACCTTAAAAACTACTGCATCGATTTTTATGAAACAAGTTTTGTTTGTTAGGGGATTTATATAGAAACTTTGTAGGCTAGGTATTAATTCATAAAAATTGGTTTTATATTAAATTATTTACGTTAATTGCTCTCAAAAAGCGTCAACATGGCTGCTCATCATATGGTGATCGGCGATCGAAACGCTTAGCGCCATCTCTTGAGCAAACAAACAAACATAAGCTAATTCTACTTCATCTTAAGAGCTGAGTAAATTTGCAAGAACATTGTTTCTTACATGGCCAACTGTATGTTGCCTGTTCTAGAGTTAGCGATCCTAGAAATTTATACATTTGCAGTAAAGATGTAACAACATTAAATGTCGTTATAGGAAGTACTCAAGACTTAGGTGTAGTCCAAAAACTTCCATTAATTTTTTGGCATTAAATAAAGGTTTTTTAAAATTTACCTATACTGTAACTCCACAACTAATTCAATAAAAAAATAAAAAATATATAACACAAAAAAATTCAAAAGAACTCAATGAAATACATACTATTTTTGCGATAAGCTGCCATGCTTTTTTCTCCTCTAACAGCTGTGTAAACAGAAACCATGCGAAGCGAAACCGAACGTTTCGCATACGATAAGGTTATTACAAGTGTACAAAATGGTGAAGGAAAGCTATTCTTTTTAGATGCTCCTGGAGGCACAGGAAAAACTTTTTTAACAAACTTAATACTATGCAAAATTAGAAGTTTCAATAAGATAGCTATTGCCGTTGCATCTTCAGGAATAGCAGCAACATTGTTACTGGGGGGATGAACTGCACACTCCACTTTTAAACTTCCCCTCACAAATATACCAGGGGACACTCCTTTCTGCCAAATAAAAAAACAAAGTGCTACTGCAAAATTACTTCGTCAATCTTCCTTGATAGTTTGGGATGAAGCTACTATGGCAAATAAGGTTGTTGTTGAAGCTTTGCATCGCACTCTGAAAGATCTTAGAAATTCCAATCAAATAATGGGTGGCTTGACATTTTTATTCACAGGTGACTTTCGTCAAACTCTACCAGTTATAACAAAAGGTACAGTTGCTGACGAAGTAAATGCTTGCTTAAAAAGTCTTTTATTTGGGACCATGTTATTCACCTTTCACTCACTAAAAACATGAGGGTCCTTTTAAATAATGATCAACAGGCAGATGCATTTTCTACAAAATTGTTGAAAATTGGTTGTGGCAGTGAACCAGAAGTAAATGGTAGGATAAAACTTGATTCTTCATTGTGCAATTTTGTCGAATCACTAGATTCTTTGATTGAAAAAATTTACCCCGATATTTCTAATATTCAGTCCAAGACTTTAGGATGGTTCCAAGAGAGGACTATAATATTAACACCACGTAACGATTCTGCTAACCTAATAAACTTAAAAATAATGAACAAAGTTGAAGGAAATGTAAAACAGTATTGTTCCATCAACACAGTTTTACAAACTGAAAATGCAGTACATTACCCTGTGGAATTTTTAAACTCATTACAACCTTCTGGTTTTCCACTTCATTTATTACAACTTAAAATTGGTGTTCCTATAATGTTACTTAGAAATTTAAATCCTTCAACACTTTGTAATGGAACAAGATTAATTGTGAAATCACTAAAAGATAATGTGATAGAAGGTTCAATTATTACTGGAAGTGGTCTTGGTGAAATAGTTTTAATTCCAAGAGTCCCTTTAATACCTACAGACTTACCTTTTCAGTTCAAACGCATTCAATTTCCAGTTAAACTTTGCTTTGCCATAACAATTAACAAATCTCAAGGCCAAACATTGAAAGTAACTGGAGTAAATTTGCAAGAAGATTGTTTCTCACATGGCCAACTGTATGTTGCCTGTTCTAGAGTTAGCGATCCTAGAAACTTTATACATTTGCAGTAAAGATGCAACAACATTAAATGTCGTTTATAAGGAAGTACTCAAGACTTAGGTGTAGTCCAAAGACTTCCATTAATTTTTTGACATTAAATAAATGTTTTTTAAAATTTACCTATACTGTATTTTTATTTCATGATATAAAACGCCCAGGCAACGCCGGGCGCGGGTTTGCTAGTTATAAATTAAATGGAACAATGTCAATTCCTTAATTCTGTATGAATACAGACAATGAAAATGATAGAAGTGAAAAAGAAATGCGATAAAGAAATAAAATATAAAGTGATAGATAAATATTAATAAAGCTTATCATGGACAGTCAAGTCACATCGTCAGTTGTTTTTTAAGGGAATTTAAATAAAGGTGAGAATGTTTCTTAATTGTTTGTGTTAAGTTAAATATCTATTGCTAATTTATATTTTATCTCGATTGTTGTGTATTTAAATTTAATTTATTGTTTCCCAATTGTTACTTAAATTAATGGACGTCTGTGCTAAATTATTGGAGTCTAGTTTTATTGAGACAGCTTTTTATAATCTTTTTTTGTAAATTTTTTCTTTTGTTATAATCTTATTGCTCTTTCGTGTTCTTTTACTCATATTAATACATGTAGTTCTTTTTTCGTTTGACCATTATATTTAAATTAAATCACTGTATATTAAACAACCATTCTCCTAATTAGCAAAAAATAAAAATAATAGCAAAAGAAAAAAATTGCAAAAAAAGATTATTAAAAGAAGCTGCCTCAATTAAACTGAACCCCAATAATTTAGCACAGACATCCATTAACACAAGAAACAATTGGCAAATAATAAATTAAATTTAAATACAACAATCAAGATAAAAAATAAATTAACAATAGACATTTAACTTAACATAAACAATTAAGAAACATTCTCAACTTTACTTAAATTCCCTTAAAGGACAACTCTACGGTCACACACAACTTTACTTAAATCGAAAGACTAACCTATTAATAACATCATAGCATATCTAATTTTTTAAAATTCGAATCCTAAATGTGTGAAAAACGAAAATTCCGAGCGCGATTTGAAATCGGGGGCATCCATCTTGGGTGGAGGCGTGACGTAGTGCGAGGATTGCTCTCATCAAGCTTTGCAGTGAAGCTTTAACATTCACTATAGATCTACATTCACTCAGTACTGCGTTCACTACAATTTTCGCAATGTTTGGACATGAAAGCAGCGATTCAGATATTAGTTTTAAGACTTACGAAGATATGGAGGCTTATTTTAACAACTATCTATATAATGAATTGGACAACTATCTATATCAGTGATTTGGTTAGGCGTGAAACCAAATAGTTTAGAACCGCGATCACCCGTCATTAGACGAGGAATACAGTGTCGCCGAATCGATGGAAAATGTATCACCCGCAACAAATTGTCAAGTATAATTAATACGTATGTTATTTAAATGTGAACAATTTCATGATATTAATTTTTAAATTAGGTATCAGTGCACAATATGTGAATATATGCCGACATCACAAGTGCGAACGAGATCGATCAGCATATGCCCAGTGGTTCGGAGTGCATCACCGAAAATTCCGTCTTTTCAAAAATCTGCGTGGATTACGATATACCAACAAACTAATTTGTTCATTAGATTTGGCTGCACCTGGGAAGAAATAAAAGAAAAGTTCTTCCCCGTTGCGTTGTGATAGCCATTCGAAAAATCTTTCCTTCACAAGAACATTGTAGTTTCAAATACTGTAAAATTTTATTAAAACTAATTAAAATTCTGTCAAGCAATTTTCTTTGTTTATTTGATTCATAACTAAAATTTATGGAAAATCGAAGTAAATTTCAGGTTATCAAATGTATTTTGTTACACTGATATATTTTAATTTACGATCATCACTAAATATAAACTATTTCAGCCAGTTTAAATGACAAATGTATTAGCTTCAAACATTAAACAAAAATTTGCTACTGTTAGCACCATTTACTTATTTAACTAGATTACCTAATTTAATTTTAATGGGGTCTTAGTCAAACATTAAAAGCAATAGCCAATAACTAGTCCCCCTTCCCCTTTTCTATTTGTGAATTTTAACCAAGAAAGTGGCTTCAAATCATAATCAATTGGCAGTCCCCCCCCCCTCTCTATTTCTGGTTAGCTTCCATTAAATGCTTCAATGAACAAAATAATTCCCCTTGAGTTTGTCTATTGTTTGAAAAATTGAATTTCTCGGATGTAGTATTTAGAAATGAAAACGAGCTCTATGTTCTTATGTTTCTCATCATTTTCAATCGCATGTGGCCATCTGAACACTTCAAAACGTGTATTTGCATTTTGTCAGGTTCCGTTTTATCCGGATACCTCTGTAGTTACATAGCCTTGCGCAAATAGATAGTGAGCTTAATTAATACCTACGTACATTAATACGACAGGATCAATAACGAAACTTTTCAAAGTGAGCGGAGTAGAGTCGACTAGTTCGCGGTCGGAAGCCAGTTATCTCTTCGATCAAAAATTATCCATTTCTTCCTAATTCTTACTTAGGAAATTGAAGAAATGATAAATTATTATCACTACCTCTGTTCTTATAGCCAAATACTAAATAAGAATGAGGCATGACGAATATGCGATTTACAAATTTAGGAAGACCGGTCGTAAATATCTACTCAGTGAGAAAATATCAGGAGATGTTAGAGAGAGAGAGAGAGAGAGAGAGAGAGAGCTAATTTTTAATGCTGGGGCATGGTGATAAAATCCATGTCAACACAGTGAATTAGAGAAATAATTAGCATTAATTGTTTGAAAGCTTCCATAGTGTGATTTTTTAATAAACAAACTAAAAAAAGTTTCAAAATTCATTCAGTGTCATTCATGTAACGTCTCATTTTTGATAATCATCCATTCGTGACTTCGCTTTAAAAGCTACACACACATTTCAATAAATATTCATTTACATAGAGTATATTAAATGAATTAAAATGACCAAAATAATTATTATATAATAAAAGGAGTGGTTTGATAATATTTCAATAACATGTGAATCGCCTTTTTTAATCCCCTCCTTCATTAGAACTTACATTGGTGCCTTTCATTTATTTATTTTATTTTAATTTTATTTTATTTTCATTCAAAAAGGAGATTCACATTTGGAAACTCTTTCTAGTTTTTTTTTTTACTTAAAAAAATCACGCTGTGAAAGCTTACAAACAACTGGGATTAGCATTGGAACATTAAATCGACCCCAGCAGCTAACCTCGTACTACGTCACTTCCGGAAAAATAATGGCCGGCGTGAGGGGGCTATTTTTCGCTTTTCAAAGCATTTTTTATATAGAAATTATGGACCAAAATTTAAAATTTCAACGGAATCATGTTATATTTATATCAAAAATTGATATTCTGTAAAAAAATTATAATCGAATTTTTGCGTAGAGTTGCCCTTTAAAAAACAACTGACGATGCGACTTGACCGTCCACGAAAACGTTATTAAGATTTAGTTATCACATTTTATTTTATTTTCGCATTTCTTTTTTACTGCTATTATTTTCATAAATTGTATTCATACAGAATTAAGGAACTAACATTGTTACATTTAATTTATAATTTACTACCACATTAGACTGTGAGAGATCGTTTACCATCTGGGAAGAAACTCTAACGTTTGGCACCTACTAAACGTTTGGCAATATGTCTTACACCATTTTCGACAAAGACTGTGTTATTATCTAATGTTAACATCTGCATAGAATTTCTTGTAGAAAAACCTCTAGCATTTGGCTCTACAGAATGTCGTGAATTTTTAACATCCGAGTGGACAAGTTTACTTCCATCGGACTTAAAGTACATTCCATCTATAGAATTTATTATGTGGAAAAATATCATATAACTTTAAATATGACTGCTACAACTTTATATAAATTCTATAAACTGTATAATATTGTTTTTCTCGAAATAGAAAATAAAATACTACTATTTTAAGAACTCTAGCAGCTTTCATTTAATTACACTACTGATCAAAGAAAGTGAATGGCTCTGTTTGAGACATGTTTGTTGGAGTGTTTCACTTTTTTTTGGCTAGTAGTGTAAGTTTATCCCCCCCCCCCACCCCCATCCTCCAGATATGGTATCCAATATGCTTATTTTCATATATTTTTCAAGGTGTATGGCAAATTTGACCATATTTAGGCTACTTTTTTTCAGAATTTAGGCTACTTTTTTTTAGAATTTAGGCTACTTTTTAGATACTTTTTCTGGTTTCTTTTGCAACTTTTCCTACTTTTTTTTTCTTAAATTTGGAGTGGCAGCCCTGTTAATATTATGTCCAGTGTCAGAATAGGAACCGTTGCCGATATATCAGAATTTGATGCAGCAGTATCGTGAGGACGTATCAAAAGTGGACAGACAGTTATCCATGAGTTGGCCACAATTTGATTCTGGTGGCCACTAGAGACTCAACCACTATAGTGGGGGACAATCCAATGCCTCACAGCACACAGTTCATAACTCTTCTTATGGGATTGTTTAACGGTGGATCCAATCGAATCCCAATGCCAAAAGCACTCTATTTACGACAGATCATAAAATAGGCACAGGATTTAAAAATGTCTCGCCTGAATCTAGGATTTCATTCTCTTGTGCATTAGGTAAAAGGACTATGTCTTCTAGAAGCGCTGTTAATGGTACTAGATCCAGGATCCTGTTGCCAATTCATCTGTGGCCATTAGTGTTTTGTGGACTAAATGAGGTCCTTACATGTTATTATTAGGCAGGTGGTCATTTTGTAACAGCTTTTCTGTGTACATCTAAAAGATCAGCAGTTTGATATCTTTACCTATGGAATACTCCAAATGGTGAAATGGTTGCCCTTCGATGAACCTCCAAGAGGAAGGCTTTTGTGTAGTGCATCTCCTTAGCGTCATCAAGTGTGGGTACCCTATTGTGACCAATGTGCTGGTCGATTTCCTGGTGGATCTTCTCTTGAATGTCCTGGTGAAGGACGACATACAGGAAGGCCCAAAGCATGGTCGTGGATACCGTATCTGTTGAGCCTTGGATAAGGATGTCCAGGTTGTTTTTCAGGGCGAAATCTAGAACAATCGGCAAGGGATGAGTTAATTGTCTACACGTGCCTGTCGGGAGAATTTGGATATCTTAGACTTGTAACCTGAGAACAGTTCTTTGTGCGGGTCGTTGTTTTTGTTTCTTTTTTCTTGCTCCCAGTACCATGAATGAATGAAGTTGTCCGGTATTGTGGATTGGCAGTACTTTGTCTTTAGGGGTTGCATTTCTTCCTCTATTAACGACCAGAGCCTGTCCTTCAGAGTCCTAATACAAAGAAATGAAAGTTAACTGGAGACTCCAACTCTCACCCGAGAACCTCACGGAGTGATAATAAAAATATCGATTATAAAAATATTACGTGCCAAGGTTCATATTCAAAGATTTCATAGGCACATTAACTACCGATATCCAAGTTGCAGAGGAAATTCTTGAAAGAGTCGAATAACTTTATAAAAAAAGGTGCTAGAGTCATAAAAATCAGATCTATCTATAGGAAAGTACCTGTGTCCGATTGAATAAAAGTATTTCCAGCGCTGAGAAGCTACTAAAACTAACTTTTGAACCAAAATAGTTAGAGAAAAAGTTCCAGTTACAAAGTTGAGAGCATCACCGATTTATATAGTAGAAATTTACTCTTTGCACAAAAAAAGCAAAGAAATAAATACTCGTAAAACGGGGAGATGAGGGATTCCATGGGGTTGAAAATTCCATGTATGGAACATCTTTGAAACACCGTAGGGTAAATGTACCAGTAATTGACAATTCAGGATTTAAAGGCTTTTAATAAAGTAACAAGGCAAAAAAAGGGACTGGTGTTGCCACCTCGTATGAAACAATATATTAGGCTTGCCATAACAGCAAGAAACTAGGAACTTTGCTCCCAATTATGGCCGCAAACACAGGTTGATTGTTCAGTGCATCATCGAGTCGAAAAAACCTTGTAATGAACCACAACGCGAGGGTTTGATTACTTAAATTTATTTCATGTATATTATGCAATATTTGTTATTAATTTTACGTGAACTTTTTTGTGGGATCAGTGGACAATACTTCTAGTAGTTACAGAATTTCAGATGACCAGTGTGTTAACTGTTCTAATCCACCGTCAACTACTAGAAGCCAGATATGTAGTGTCATAGTAATTGACATAACCTGTCACTTATTGATAATTTCTGTGTTTAAAAAAAAACGAACAAAAATATACTAATGTGATATAGAATGTAGGTAATAATAAAGAAAACATGATATTTTTAAGTCTAACTTCTAAATTTCCAGTAATTGACCTAGCTGTGTCAATTATAGGAACTTGCCTGTGAATTTGTAGATCACCCACTTTGACATAAATCTTCTAAGTCCTATTCGCCGATTCTTTTTGTTGGTCCTGAATCTTGTCACAGAGATCATCAACAGATAGCCCGGGACAAGTTATCTTCCAAGAAGAAAACTACTACTGGTATTCTGTTTACTATGATAAGAAGTAGCATAGGATGAATTGGATGAATTTTGCAAGTAGGAGAACAGCCGTCAAAAATCAAGTTTTTCTACGAACAATTTGTTGCCCCAGATCTCATGATATTGCACTACTGGAAAACGCCTTCATTTTCTATGGTCCTTGCACTCTACATAGCACTGGACTGATTTTATTTATTATTTCAAAGGAAAAAAACGATAAATGATCTATATGAACAAGTTAAGTTTTAAAAAGCACAATTTTAGTGAATGTTAAATACTTTATATATTCTTAAAATGCTTGATTTCATCGGCTACTTTTGAATGTTGTCAATTTTGTTTGTAAAAATATTTAATAAAAATGTGCAATTAAAATATTGTCAATTACTGGTGAAACTGCCTGTCAACTGGTAATTCTTGCATTAGCTAGGAAAAAATTTAATAACTTAATAGCTTTTAAAGATATAATAATTATGAGATTGACACATTCTGCATTATATTTAAAATTTAATGATATAACTAGAATAGTTTCAAAATGCAATTTGATTTACGTACACAATATCGTTTCACAGTAATGTCTTAAACTGTTAAGTACTGGTACATCTACCCTACTTTGGAATATTCACGCATAGAACAACTAATGCACAAAATTATTCTACTTTTTAATTGAAAGTAAATCTCCAAAAGTTTTTTAAATTTAAACCCAACGCAATAATAAATAAAATAATAAACATAAATTTTAATCAAACAAATCCACAATTATAATAAAACAAGAAAATACATTTAACCCCACCCCCAAATGTCCAATATTTTAATTGAGCTTTCATAGCAATAAAAGATGATGCCGATGTACTTATCTCGACCCGTCATTGAAGGGAGATAAAAACGATGGATAAAAATCTTGCAGAAGAATTGTGAAGAAAACTTCCGCTCTACAGAAGTTGGCATAACAGGAGCAGAAGAATAAGCACCGCACACTACATACATTTTATCTCCACATCAATGGACGTAAACTGCCAAGAGCGGCATTACGATGATAAGCAACGCCGATATATCGATGAAAAGTCAATTAACAAAAGAACAAAATAAGGAGAACAGGGAAACCACTAATCCACATAACGAATCTTTACTGCCATCTTTGCAATAAAGGTTCGTTATGTGGATTAGTGGTTTCCCTGTTCTCCTTATTTTGATGTCCATTCACAATATCTGGCCCCTCGGTATTTTGTTTACAACAAAAGAACAATTTTGAATTTAAAAGCCAGTTGTCAAAATACTAGCTGATACCCCCGGCGTTGCTCGGGTTATTTTTTGATGAAATTTTGCAATTTCTGAATGTGAATGTAACTACATATAAAAATAAAGTCCTATCCCTACTCTACATTGTAGTTTACACATTATCTAACTGTGAGAAGCCAGTGCGGCTCGCTATAACAGGAAGAGAGTCCAGGCAGGCTCTCCTATGAAAAGAACAACCGTATGTGCTATCTTATTACCACGTACGTTTAATACTTCTTTAGTCATATTTAACAAAATTAATTAAATGAAGAAGTATACAAATTTTTTATTTTGAAACAAATCTATTACTTAATTTATTTTTAGAACGAAGTTATTACCGAAGAGATTGTAATGTAATAACTATGGAGTACTAATGTTATATCAACGTTTATTATTCCTGACAAATTTTAATTTAATTAGATTTATAACAAT
This sequence comes from Rhysida immarginata, assembly GCA_023313115.1. NCBI lineage: Eukaryota > Metazoa > Arthropoda > Chilopoda > Scolopendromorpha > Scolopendridae > Rhysida > Rhysida immarginata. The sequence continues at coordinate 2,245,726 of JAHWFO010018846.1, forward strand.
AGACATTGAACCAATCCAATTTATAAAATCAGAACAGCGAATGAACAGACTATTCGGAAACAATTTACAACCAAGATCAACAACGACTAAGAACCAAATGACTGAACGGACGAAAAAAACGGACGACGGTGCGGTCTATGGCTCGGTCGGGGTTATATTTTCGAGAAAACATTTCTGTAGAGCGTTTTAATTTTTCATGTGGCGTCATCTAAGGAACATCGTTGGAACTAAACAAATGTATTAAGACGCAATCATTTTTGAAGTCAGAAACTTAAAATTTAGTATATGAAAATTAGAAACATGAATATTGGATCAGTGTTGATACCTACTTTCAACCCCCTATTTTATCCCCTTGTATTTTGAGAAATGCTGAAATGTGTGTTTCATTATTAAGTACCGAAAGGTGCTTTATGCTTTGGCCTTGTCCGTCCGTCCGTTCGCAACTCGATTTTCTCGGAAAGTATGAAAGATTTTAAAAATCTGTTTTCACCAATCCATAGATGTGGGAAATGGCACGGACGAGTTCGAAGATGGTTGAAATCGGTACAATGGCACGCGCTCTAATTGTACTTTTATACTACCCCCTAGAAATTTTCAATGCTAAGATATAGCAAGTAGCATATCAAACCAGTCGTAACGACGAACCATGAACGAATATAACGTTATTAAATATTGTTTAGCCAAGTGATACATTTAGTTCGAAGATGGTCGAAATGGTTCATTGGCACGTGTTCTTAAGTGGCCATTATCCCTTAGAAATTGTCATACAACGTATGGCAAATAGTTAAGTAATAAACTAGAGGATGCTCTTTTACCACAACAAGGAAACAAGGAACAAAAAAATAATAAATGAAAAATAAGGCAAAAAAAAAGACAAAAAACAAAAGAATAAAACGATGTTCTCCCTTGGGCTGCTGAACGATGAAAGCAAGGCTTTCGAAAAGCGCTTACAGGTCGTATTTTTCCTTATTCTTTTGTTTTTTGTCTTATTTTTTTACCTTATTTTTCATTTATTATTTTTTCGTTTCTTGTTTCCTTGTTGTGGTAAAAGAGTATCCTCTAGTTTATTACTTAACTATTTCTATCCACATAAGATTTTATTACATTATTCGAAGTATGGCAAGTAGTACATCCAAGAACTTGTAACGACGAGGCATGAATCAATATAGCGAATATTAATAAGTTCGAGTTGGTCGAAACTAGTTCAGTTGTACGAGATCTAATGTCAGTCGATGAATATAGTAGATGGCACGGACCAGTCAAAATATTATCTAAATCGGTTCAATAGCACGTGCACAAATGGTACCTTCACGACCCTACCTAGCAATTTTCAGTGGAGAGATATATTAAGTAATAAATCAAACAAATCGTAATGACGAGATAGAAGCGGTTATTCTATTACTATTTTCGCCAATTAATAAATTTGTTCCGGGAATGAACCATTTTGATAATGGTTGAAATCGAAACAATGGCACGTGCTCTAATGGTACCCTTATGACACCCTAAAATATTTTCAATGATAAGATATGTCATGTAATACAGGGTGAATACAAAAGTCTTAACCCCCCTTTTATTTTTTGAACCGAAGCAGATATGTCAATTTTGATAATTCCAATGAATAGGAAGTTGTGGGTGGCCTATCCCATGGTGCACTTTTCATCATCCCAAATATGCAAATTAGGACACGTTCAAAATTTATCTCAAAAACCGTAAGGGATAGAGAAAAGAACCCAATTGCAAACTTGTTCAGCATAAAAAAAACAAACAAAACAAAAAAAATCATCCAAATCGGACCAACCAATCACCCACAATCACGTGGTGAACTGTTTGTAGCTTACAAACAGTCACACTGCACAAGGAAAACTGAATGTTGATATTTCCACCATGTAAAGCATGCAAATCAAAAAATTAACATAAATTACCATACTCACATTCACTTTCATGCGGAAAAGCAAATAAAAGGCATGTTTCAGCACACAGAAGACAGAACAATTCCAGGAAGGCAAGCTACACTGTTCCGAAAATGGTCAACATGATCTTCTGCTTCGGAGAGGCAAGGAGAAACCTACATGCTGCAGTTAGGTTGTATCGAGAATGATACCCTAACGAACGCGATCCATCTCGTCAAACAATGCGTCACATTATTCAAAGATTCGAGGCTACAGGGAATGTTAATGCAGAACGAGGACGACCAAGGGCACAAGGCGACGAGGATACAACAATACTAGTTCTGGCTGCAGTTGCTGCAAATCCCCACACAAGCAGCAGAGCAATTGTTGCAGATGTTGGGTGCCATCAGAGAACTGTTCTCAACATTCTACACGCACATCATTTTCACCCATACCATATTCATTGTCACCAGGAGTTACTGCCATTGGATGATGTTGCTAGGGCCGCCTTCTGCAACTGGTTACTTATCTGCCTGGATGACAATCCAAACTTCATTCATGAGGTGTTGTGGACAGATGAAGCCCAGTTCACCAGGGATGGAGTTATCAACAGGCACAACCATCATCATTGGGCAGACAAAAACCCACGATGTCTGCGAGAAGCAACTCATCAAGTGAACTGGAGAATCAATGTGTGGTGTGGATTGTACAATGGCGACTGTGGTTGGACCGTATTTTTACGATGGAACAGTGACTGCAGAACGCTACCGGGCTGAAATTCTCAACGTGGTAGTCACAAACTACATTGACAATTTGCCTCGTATCAGCGCACGTGGTTTCAGCATGATGCAGCTCCTCCACATTACGGGTTGGTCGTTCGCGAGCGTCTAAGTGAGATGTTTGGAAAAAGTGGATTGGCCGAGGAGGATCAGTTCGTTGGCCACCCCGCTCCCCTGATTTTACACCACTTGACTTTTTCTTGTGGGGATACCTGAAGGACAAGGTTTACGTTACGCAGCCCGCCTCACTGGAGAATCTGGTTCAACGAATCCAGGAAGCGTGCCGAGGAGTGACACCAGCTATGCTTGCCGATGTTTTGGCGTCAGTTAGGTTCCGTGCCCAATTCTGTTATGGTGCCCACGGTCGTCACATCGAGCATTTTGTTGATTAACTTTTTTTTAAACTGTTTGAAGTAACTTGTTTGTGGTTTTTTTCTCTATCCCTTACGGTTTTTGAGATAAATTTTGAATGTGTCCTAATTTGCATATTTGGGATGATGAAAAGTGCACCATGGGATAGGCCACCCACAACTTCCTATTCATTGGATTCATCAAAATTGACATATCTGCTTCGGTTCAAAAAATAAAAGCGGGGTTCAGACTTTTGTATTCACCCTGTATATCAAACGACTTGGAATAATATGTCATGAATAAATATAACGTAAAATCATTGACAGTCTCAATTGGTTCCAAGGAACCTGGTTTAGTGGAACCATTATGGTTTATTGGAACTTTCAATGCTAAAATATGGCATATAATATATCAAACAACTTGGAATGATGTGCCATGAATGAATATAATGTAAAATCATTGACAGTCGCAATTGGTTCAAAGGCACCTGGTTTGGTGAAACCATTATGGTTGATTGGAACGTTCAATGCTAAACTATGGCTTGTAAAATATCAAACGACTTTTAATGATCTGTCATGAATAAATATAACGTAAAATTAATGATAGTCGAAATTGGTTCCAAGGAACTTGGTTTAGTGGAACCATTCTCGTTCATTGGAACTTTCAATGCTAAAATATGGCATGTAATTTATCAAACAACTTGGAATGATGTGCCATAAATGAATATAATGTTAAATTAATGATAGTCGAAATTGGTTCCAAGGAACCTGGTTTAGTGGAACCATTATAGTTTATTAGAACTTTCAATGTTAAAATATGGCTTGTAATATATCAAAGAACTTGGAATGATGTGCCATGAATGAATATAATGTAAAATCAATGATAGTCGAAATTAGCTCCAAGGAACCTGGTTAGTGGAACCATTATGGTTCATTGGAACTTTCAATGCTAAAATATGGAATGTAATATATGAAACGACTTGGAATCATGTGTCATGAATGAATACAACGTAAAATTAATGATAGTCGAAATTGGTTCCAAAGAACCTGGTTTAGTGGAATCGTTAAGGTTCATTGGAACTTTCAATGCTAAAATATGGCATGTAATATATCAAACGACTTGGAATGAGATGTCATGAATGAGTATAACGTAAAATTAATGATAGACCAAATTGGTTTCAAGGAACCTGGTTTAGTGGAACCATTATGGTTCATTGGAACTTTCAATGCTAAAATATGGTATGTAATATATCAAATAACTTGGAATGATGTGTCATGAATGAATATAACGCAAAATAATGATAATCCAAATTGATTCAAAGGTACTTGGTTTAATTGTATCATTATGGTCCATTACAAACTTACAATGTTAACATAGGCCGGTTTCAAAATATGGTTCCGCAGTGGCTTAGTTTAACATTTCGGTACTTGGTTATAGCATTCCTTAATGGTTTATTTGTATTGTAGAGTATTTATTCTAAATTTCAAGTAAATGGACTTGAACTAAGTTGTTTCCCCATACAAACTTTATCATCCCCTATTTTACATTCTTAGGGTATGAATTTTGAGAAATGCTGAAAGACGTGTTTTATTATTTGTATTGTAGATTTGAACAGAATGCTAAATGTCAAGTGAATTGACTAAAACATGTTGCCTCATACAAACTTTCATCCCCTAATTTAGACCCTTAGGGGCTAGATTTCCAAAATTCTTTTCTTATTCCTTGCTTAGGTCATGAAAGGAACCAATTATCAAAATTTCGTGTTTCTGACTTCAGTAGTTTCTGCTGCCTTGATAAGTCAGTCGGCCAAATTCTGACTTCACTCTTTATTAGGAGCTTTAGCAAAAAGCTACTTATAAGAATGAGCCCTTGGTCTGTACCTTTATCCGGCCGTCCGCCGTTTGCACGATAACTTGAAAACGGATTAACTTTTTCAAATTCAGTTTTCAGAAATATGACCACCAAAGTCTTAGCTCGGCCGTTTCAACTTTTCAGGATTTTTCGTGGTCTCCTTCAAGTCGGATTCACATGCTAAACAGTGACTGTAAAGAATAACAAGATAATGGCATGTCTTATAACAATCGATTTGTCAAGAATGAATAGATTGTAACTTTCTGTTCATCTTTTAGGCTTTATTGACATCGGCACGCGCACGTGAAATCACTTTGTCGACGCACGATAGCTCAAGTCCTCATAAATTATATCATTAAGTAGCGGAAGAATGGAGCTAGTTGTTGGTTTTATTTTGTCCATCCGTCCCCTAAATAATTTCAACATTTTTTGAGGTAGAAGGTTAAAATTTGGAATGTACCTTATTATGGTCATGTCCACCTTCACTATTTAGTTTGGTTTTTGATTGGTGCACTGGGGTCGGAATTACGGGAGTGGGATTCAGAGAGGACAAAGATCTAGTACGTAAAGGAGTGAAATTCAGGTAGACATCTCAACGTTTACATTGGAGCACTGAAAATACTTTTATTCAATCGAGCAAGACCACTTTCTTATAGATAGACCTGAATTTTATGACTCTAGCACCTTTTGTTCTAACGTTATTCGACTCTTTCGGGGATTTCCTCTATACCTTGTATTTAATGTGCCTAAGAAATCTTTAAATGGATGTAATATTTTTATAATCGATATATTATTGGATATAGTGTTATCTATGTTGGTTTCGGTTCGGAATTTTATCTCTTCGTGAGGTTCCTTAGTCAGAGTATATGAGAAATACGCAGTTTCAGGACTTAAAGAAAAGGTTTAGTAAAAAAAACGGCAATGAGCTCGTACGCAGCAAAGGTCACCGTGAGCGTCAGGACCACGCTCACCAGCACTACACTGCTTTGCAATGAAATTGCCCCACCCACAAGGAGTTATCCGAATGAGCCAAAAGTAGGTATACAGCCAGAGATACATCTGAACACACCTTTATTATGTTATGGAGCCAAGACGTGCACTCGTTTGTACAGGGTGTCCCAACGGAAAGCGGCATCAGTAGGTTGTGGCACCACCTCTAGCGATGCATTTGTTCCAGCCGCAGATGTAGGTGATCATAGAGGTGATGAATGTCATCTTGGGGTACGTCTGCCCAGGCTTGGTGAACCTGCTGTGTCAGTTCATGGAGATTCCGGGGTGATCGTAAACGACGTCCCACCATGTCCCACACATGCTCAATTGGCGATAGGTCTGGGAACTCGCGGGCCATGGCAGGCAGTTGACATCATCCAGACATGCCATGCTCATGTTTGCCATGTGCGGTCTGGCGTTATCCTGCTGAAAGACTGCGCCGGGTATGGTATGCAGAAAGGGCAGTAATACGGGCTGCAGAATTTTTGTGACGTACCATTCTGCTGTCAGGGTGCCTTCGATAGTGACTAAAGGCGTTCTGGTATCGTAGCCGATGGCACCCCAGATCATGTTCCACGATGGCGATACCGGATGCGTTGTTCATTGGCAAGTTTCAATGGTCTGCGCCACACCCGTCCGCGTCTGTCGTCGGTGTCCAAACAAAAGCGGGATTCGTCGCTGAAGACCACCGGGCGCCATTACATTCGCCAGCCCACTCGTTTACGACACCATTGCAGTCGTATCGCGCGGTGCTCAGGTGTCAAAGGAAAACACAATAATGGACGCCTGGCAGACATTGTCGCGGCGTGTAACCGGCGTGCTATTGTCGCTATTGACACTAGAGCAGTTTCGGGAATAGTGATGTTGTCGCGTAGTTGCCGCAGGGTAATGGTTCTGTCCGCTAGCGCTGTTCGCTGTATCCGCCTATCGGTACGAGCTAACGTGCTTCTCCGGGCCCCAGAGCCTGGTCTTCTGGCATGTGTGCCTTCCTTTCGCCATTTCCTCCAATATCGGCCTATCGTCCGTGCGTCCCGCGACACATGGACAGCAATCCGTCTGGTTGACCATCCAGCCTCGTTCAAAGTCCGTTAATTGCGTGAACGGTTGTCGCTGTAGTCGTCGTGGCATTGAGACCGTTGTGCGGATTACAGTATTGTACGTTCACGAGGCAGTTGCTTCCTCTCTACTGCATGGAACGTCTCGCACAGGTGCCAACTGGTGAGTCTATACAGGCACCTGGACACCCTGTATCAACCCAAATGGTCATGTCCTGTGAGCATGCATCTAATCGTTTACTAGTTGGAGGTAGACGAATCCCCCCACTAAATATGGATAAGATCGGATAACTCCTTGTTGGTGGGGCAATTTCATTGCAAAGCAGTGTATATCAGGGATAACAGGATGGGGATTGCCCTTTTCAGAATTGTAATGGGCAATGAAACCTGATATCGCCTTTTTGACCCACCAACCCAGCGGATGTGCATGAACTGACGACATCCAACCTCACAAGGTATGCTCATTTGCAAGACCTGGCAAAATCATTTTGACAGTCTTCTTCGATGAACTTCGTTACTGGAATGGCTGCAATAGGGTGAATCTATGAATGCTACACGATAATGTGCAATGCTAAGTGCTGTCCTGCTTGAACGGAATCCCAAACCTGTCTTGGGACTCGTAATCCCTTCTGGAGGCTCTTGCCAAACCATCATACAGTCCTGTAACTTTTTTCGTCTTCCGACTGTCCTAAAGAAATGGCGTTTTATCTCAACAGGTCCGTGATGCTGTTGAGATTTTGGTTCAGTCACCTTTTTTTGTGGAAGGTACACGGTAACTTACCGATCACAGGGACTGCTTCTTGGCAGTCTGTCTTAAGTGTATTAATCTTGCCAAGCAATTCACATTCTGTACCGCAGTCTTGTACCATTTAACAGACCTTATATATAGCCCTTACTCACCTGAGATTCTTCCTGAGGCCCAGTGCGTTGGCAAAAGGTAATTTCTGCAGCCAGGGAAACATTCCGGTGATGTCGTAAATGTAGCACAGGACGATGGCATCCACAGTGTCTGTCACCTGGGCCGCCCAGCTCTTTAGATCTGTGCGATCGTAACGCTTGCCTGTCAGCAGGCCCAGGATAAGAGAGTTCATGCTCTTAGATAAGGTTTCACTTAACTTTACCGGTCTTACTCCGTAACCCTTGATTTCCTTGATGAAGTCCTGTATCTCCATCTGTAACGAGAAAAGAGCTCATGCAGGTGCATGGTCATTAAATGCATGCAGGGGTGCAATGAAATGCAGTTACCTGAACAAAGTTCTTTGTGTAGTGTGTACCGAAGCCCAGGCTTTTGAGGGTGTTCATAGTGAAGTTTCTGGTTACCTTCCAATTGTCGCCGTCAGTGTACAAAAAGGCTAAAGAAGGGATACTATGGTTTTTTCAAGGAAGTACCAATGGAAGGGTGCGGTTTATCTTATTACCTGATTCCTGGTCGTACACCTTGAAGACGATGTAAGGTGGTCTGGCGTTGAAAATGTTCCCTTTTTTGACGAAAGCTTCGTGGACGACGTCGTAGTTGCCTAGGACGACAGTGTAGTGGAAACCCATGTATAGACTGTAGAAGAAGCAAACAAGTGAAGGTCTGGATTTATGTGAAAAACTTTTTGCAAGCTTATTAATGTCACAGGATACGAGTAAAGATAACAGGAAACCACTGATCCACATAAAACTTTTAATCAGACGTATGCGCATTTCGGCAGCCACGCTGCCTTCTTTAGCGTACACAAGGATTTTGATCAGAACAGAAAAGCCTTGATCAAAATCCTTGTGTACGCTGAAGAGGGCAGCGTGGCTGCCGAAATGCGCATACATCCGATTAAAAGTTTTATGTTGATCAGTGGTTTCCTGTTATCTTTATTGAAGCTCGTCCACAGTGTCCGGCTCCAGTTCTCTTAGGATACGAGTAATTTTTTCGGCAGCGATTCTACCAGTACGGCCTGCAATATATTGCAGATCATTCTTGTAATCATTTTTTCTAGAAGTTAGCCTAGATAGATTAAATGGCGTTTAAGCTTCTGTTCTATGTGAGCTACAGATTCTCATCAATATCTGCGGATTTTGCAGGCCTGTCCACATGCGTAAACATAGGGAAATGTTAATCAAACTAGATCACGCGCTAGTTGTTTTGGAAAACTGGGTACTCCATGTTGTAGTCAGCTTTGAGATCCTGCTGCACAAAAGGCATTCTAGTCGTCCAGAAGGTTCGATCTGTTCATGCGTCCACAAACTACCACCTTCTTGAAATACAATCTTGTATACAGTCTTCATTTGAACATCGCATCATTCGAGCACCAAACAAAAAACAAGAGACTCGTCTGACCAATCATCTACACTCCAGTGACGATGGCTCTTGGCCCACTAACTGTTCAGTGTTCAGCATATGTCTACTACCAGTTGCTCCAAATGCCCATTGAATGAGTCTACATTCTGAAAACGGTTTATGTACGCCTGCATTGACAATTTTGTAGCAATTATTGCCTGACTAACAGAGGCACCCGGCGTTTCCCGAGATAATTACAGTTGTAGATTAAACAGAACAACCTCATGAAGTTAAATAATAAATTTGTTTTCAGTAATTCTACAATTTCCGTCTATAGACGAAGCAGTTGTTTAGGTGTTTCCGATGTCCGGATAACTTTTTGTCATCTCTGCCCAATACTCATTCATTTCTTCGCTGGCATTTCAATAGATATGAATTACTGTTATAATCCTTCGAAATATTATTATAGGACATAACACCATATGGTTGTTGGTTTGAAGAGTTGAGTTCATGTATGCTTTGTTATCGGTTATGTCGTCAACTGTAGCTCGAACGAAGGAACTGCGTCCTCTGTCATCTTTCACTCTTTCTCAATAGTCTGCTAACTCTCCATTATCTCCGGTTACGGATCATTATTAAATATTTCTAAGAAAATGTTAACTTCTAAGAAAAGCCCGAACAACAGGAATTCTACGTATTGTTATAAATTCCATTTTGTTTTATAATTCTCAGAGGTGGGATGGAATCATCATTCTTAATGAACCTACTTATATTGCACACTTTGCCCGGGATTTTACTTATCCTCTTGTTGTTCTAGCTCAGATTAAAATGTTATCCATCTTCACCCCCGGGGAGCATTACTGGATACTTTAGACCTATCTTTTAAAATTTCCCTTGCCCTTGACGTAGAAGCTCTTATACCCTCCTGCTCTGTGTTCAGATGTTTCCAATGCCCGGATAGTTTTTTATCTTTCTGTTGCAAATTTCACTGATCAATATTCGTTCTTTCTCTTTTTTTTTGCCAAACACACAAATTTTCGCCAGTCGTCTGGACTTTTTTAGGGAGCTCAAGGGAGATCCTTGTGATTCCTTAGCCTCCTCGATAAACATTGCCTTATCTATGTTCTTCATTGCATAATCATATTTATGCTCGTTGTTAATAATTCGTTATCCCCCTCTCTAAAAGAGGTTAATATGGTTAATTATGTAGTGCCACACCAGTTAATGTGTTAAATATACAGTGCAACAGCAGTTAATGTGTTAAACTTTCAACCCCACTTCCCCCCCCCCCCTTAGGGGTTGAATTTCGAAAAACCCCTTCTTAGTGCTCACTTACAATATTTAAAGAGCCTCTGTACAATTTCAAGTTTCTAGGCCTTATGATTTGAGCTGTGCGTTGATCACTCAGTCAGTTTCTTCTTTTATATACGTATACGAGGTCTGTTCAAAAAATACGTAGACTGTTTGAATTGCGCGGGCCCTGTTGGTCCCAATCAAAATCGCTTGGTGTCGCCATCTTCTGACAGATCCGCTGATTACAAGGCAGTTTTTTGATTGCAAATATCAGTATTGGTTGATTAGCTACGCGGTTGTTTGTGAAGTGTGTTTTTTTTTCGTTTGGCGGATTTTTAGAATGACTGACTTGAACGAGCAAAGAGTTGCTGTGAAATTTTGTGTTAAACTCGGAAAAACTGCCACTGGACGAGTGGAAAAGGCCAGAAATGTGGACGAGAAGTGACTGGTTGTTTCATCACGACAACGCTCCAGCCCATTCAGCCCTCAGAACTCGAGAGTTTTTGGCCAAACACTCGATCACTGTTTTTCCTCACCCACCCTACTCACCTGACCTCGCTCCTTGTGACTTCTTCTTGTTTCCCAAACTCAAAAGACCTTTGAAAGGAAGGAGATTTGAGACGATTCCCGACATAAAGGCAAATGCGACGAAGGCGCTGAAGGACATCACAAAAGAAGCGTTCCAGGACTGTTTCCAAAAGTGGAAACACCGTTGGGATAAGTGTGTGCGTCGGGGAGGAGAGTACTTTGAAGGGGACCCAGATGTGTAACTTCTGAATAAAGTATATTTTGTTTTATGACGTCAGTCTACGTATTTTTTGAACAGACCTCGTATATAGATTTGTTAGCGATTTCGTGTTGTCGGCAGTCCACGTTCGTGAGCATCTATCGCCGATTAGAGTTATGATTACTTGTGCTGTTAATTTTGCTTTTAGACTACTCGTTGTATAGTCCTTGTTTGGTACACTTGCAAAATTTGTCAAATGATATTGTTTCCAAATGCAATAACACTATGTTGCCACTCGCTGACAGTCTTTTTTCCGACTCATGGTATGTACTATTTATAGTGACATTGCGTTTTACGTGGTGCCACCTATCTGTCCATATAAACCAGTACAATTACAAGATATACACCAGTTTCGGCATCCTGTGTCAAAGTTTGTAACTTGCCTATACACCTAGCATGACTAACTTTTTATCCTGGGAATTTATTATTAGGCTTATGCCCAATGGGTAGTGTAAGTTCGGTACATACGAACCATCAACTTATAGTCTGTATAATAAAAGAAAAACCTGGCGTGGTGGGAGAATGTGCTATTAGTCAATCAAAACCCTGGTTGATTGGTTGTGATTGGCTAATAGCACATTCTGCCACCACGCCAAGTTTTTATTTTATTGTACAGACTGTAGGCACTTTCAAACATGCGCACCAATTAATTAAAAATTCCGCAACTAGGTGAAAAGCCAATTCTATGTAATTGTTAAGCATACTGAGGATGCTTCCACGCAAGCGGGCACCATCAGGATTGTAATCCGTTGAATGTAAAGCAAAATTCTCCCATTATTAGGAGCTTTAGCATAAAAGCTACTTATAAAGGCTCAAACACATCTAAACGGAAAAATTTTCCGGAATAAAGGCACAAAAATAAACAGAATGTGTACTAATATGACAAAAAAGGAAAAAATAAGTATGTGGATAATCTATATCTATAAAATCCAAATACCACTCACTCACTCACTCACCCAGTCACTCATTCACTCATTCATCACGAAATCTCCAGAACTATGAAGCCTTCAAACTTGAAATTTGACGAGTATATTTCTCTTGGCTTCTAGGTGCTCGCTAAGAAAGGATTTTATTTATTCTTTCTTCCTTTCCATTGTAGATGTTTTTTAAAACTCAATTTACCTGGAGCTCAATGGGATTTTTGCATTCCTTAAAAAATTGTGACGTTAGCTTAGAAATTGTGACGTCGTTGTTTGCTTTTGCGCTTATTCCGTGAAACAGCATCAATAGTAAGGCGTGGTTTCCACATCACCGGAATCACGCCAGAACGGAACCCTAACGGAAAATTTTTATATTGTAACTTCCTTTCCATTTCGTGTTTGATCACCAAAATGTCGATGGAAAGTTTGTCTCTGGTGTTGAAGAAAAATTTCCATTCCGTTTCGCCACAGAAGGCACCATCGCCATGACGTCATCGCTGCTGACGGACTGGCGCTTCGCCGCCATTATTGTGTCTATCGAATCGAGTCTGCATTCTCTCCATCTCCCTTGGCGAACTTCGAAGAATATGGCAAAAAATAAAAAAAATATTGAAAAGAAGCTGCTCTGCATTCACGTGGATGAGTTTTGAGAGGAAAAAAAACTTCATAAATACCAAACATTTGATGTCATAGTAGAGCTTATTGTTGTAGCACAGCGGTATGTTGCTGGCGTTTTATTTTGCAGGTACGGGTTCGAATCCCGCCCTCGGAAGTGGTTTTTTTTTTTTTCCTCCTAAATTCATCCTAATATGTACGGAAGTTCAGTAATCCATTTTTTATTCATAATCTCAATTTTCCAATTTGCTACTATTATCTATATATATAAACTCCAAACTTTTGCGATTATTCCGTGAAACAGCATCAACAGGAATTGCGATTATATTTCGCGCAGGAATATAATGTATCTTATTTTCTAATAGGGCTTTTCGTGGCGACCAATCTCCGGATGATGGGGGGGGGGGTTAATTCCAGTATTTTGGTTATAAAGGCATGTAATGAATAACGTAAAATCTGCATTTGCGATATCGATACTTTGTCTCGATTATCTGATTTCTTAAGTCAGGTGGAGAAGGGGGGAGGTTGAAGTAAAAATAATATATAATGATTGACGTTTTCATAAGTAATCATAAAATCCATAAATGAAAAAAAAAATTGGCCATGTGGTTGGGCTTTTTTTTTCTTTTTGACTCACGTGATTTGTTTGTTTAGGTTATAAACTGTACATACCCAAAAGGCTCCTAACAGATGGGCGCACGTCTTCGAGGCGCCGGAATCAAAGTCCACATGTTAGGTCGGTTTGATCCGGTTGACCAAGTATTGAAGCATCTTGGGAGGACCCGCGTGACGTCACATGGATCGTGATTGGTCGGATTTTGGCCACGTGGTTGTTGGTCATAAAATATCGATTTTGTTATTTGATTTAAAATTTATTTAAAGTATCCATGACTATTTTTCGATTTATTATGAAGTAGCTGATATACTCGGCGTTGCGCAGACTCTTTGTTGATGAAATTTTGCAATTTCTGAATGTGAATATACAAAAAAAGTGAACATTATTCTTCACCTTTCATCTCCGGCCCTGCGTCATATTTACTCAGCTAAAGGGCCGGTGATTATAGAGAAGTGAAACATGTTACAATAATAACATTTTTAAGAGCCAAAAAATTGATTTTTAGAAGACGCTCATACATAACAATAGCGAAGCATTGCCGGGCCTGCTAGTAGTAAATAAAAGAAATAAAAAACTCTTTCACCACAACAAAAGCGACAAGTTGTCGTGCGCGACTCAAGCGACAAGTTATCATCTTTTAGGAACTAGTCGGACGACTCATGCGAACGATACGTGTGACTTTGAGCTCGGTCGACTTTCTTCCGCACGAAACAAACGAACCACCAATCACATTGCTCGCTTCTGCTACGTCATCATTCGCTTTCGAGTTTCGATAACAACAAATTAAAAAATGGAGGCCTGTTCAGTCGAAGCGAGAGCTGAACATGAACTAAGAACTTTCAACGAAGAGTTAATTATAGAAGTGCTGAAATATTAATAATAATAATAATATCCTCTGCTGCTTTAAAAGCAATTCTCACCTCTTCAAAGCATTGGAATCCATTTTTTCCACCGCTTCTTATGCTATAAGCACGTTCAGTCGGATGAATTCCGCGCAAGTGTGTCTAATCTTGTCGCACGCGTCGTGCGCATTTTTGTCGGATGAAATCTGTGCGCGCAGTTTCCGTGTAGATGTGTTTGAGCCTTAAGAATGCGCCCTTGGTCTGTACGTTTATCCGTCTGTCCGTCCGGCCGTCCGCCGTTTGCACGATAACTTGAAAACGAATTAACTTTTTCAAATTCTGTTTTCAGAAATATGACTATCAAAGTCTTAGCTCAGCCGTATCAACTTTTTAGAATTTTTCGTGGACCCTTTCAATTCGAATTCATGTGCTATAACAGTGAGTGTAAAGAATATCAAGATAATGGCATGTCATATAACAATCGATTTATCAAGAAAGAATACATTGTTACTTTCTGTTCATCTTTTAAGCATTACTGACATCGGCGCGCGCACGTGAAATCGCTTTGTCGACGCACGATTGCTCAAGTGCTCATAATCTATATTATTCAGTAGCGAAAAAATGGAGCTACTTATTGGTTTTATAATGTCTTAACTGTGTACCCCTTCATAATTTCTATATTTTTTGAGGTAGAAGGTTCAAATTCGGAATTTAGCTTCCTATGGGCATGTCCATCTGCACTATTTAGTTTGGTTTTGACTGGTACACTGGGGTCGGAATTACGGGGGTGGGATTCAGAGAGGACAACATATCTATTTGCTATTTAGGTACGTAAAGGCGTGAAATTCAGTATCCAGATTCCTCTAGGTAAGATCTACATTACTATGAAGTTTAGGCCCGGTTGTTCCATTGGGGTCGGATTTGCGGGGGTGGTAATCACGTGGTCTTTAGAACTATGTCAACATATGGCTTGTGATATATCATGCGTTCGGAAATGATGAGAAAGGAAAGAAAATACGAGCTTTTTTACATTTTCTACATATTACGTTCGAGAAAATTAATTTTTGGGGAGAGGTAAAAAGTGTAGATAAAGGGGTAAAAAAAGATGACTTCAGGATCTGCTACTTGTCTTACCCTATTCGGGGGGAGGGCGAGGGGGGTTAATTTTTTTAATAAATGTATAAATGTATTTCTCCTTCACTACTAAAGCTCCTCCTTGGAATGTTTACAAGATTTTATTTAGTATTGTTCAGAAACGCAAAACACATGCTACTATATATATAGTGTGTGCATTCTCAGTCATGTGCGTGCATATTATTTACAATTGATTAGACACTCATTTATGTTCCACTTGTCTATGGGAGTCAAAGTTTAAATTGTGTTCGTTTGGTACCTAGGCCAACTTTACTGGATTTGCAAGACTTAGAACTTGTTCGTATGAAGGTCTCGTACTTCCTATATTCAAATCACCCTACGCAAGCGCATTCATTCTAGTTTACTAAAGATTTTGATCTATTTACCTGAAGATGGGTCCATGTTTCTGCACGAGTTCGTGTAACTTGAGGTAAGGCTCTCTACTCAGATAGGGAGCGTAGCCGACGAGAGGTAAACCCATCACGTGAGGTGGTCCCTTGTACGTCACTTTTTGATAGAGGTAGTAGAGCACGAAAGGTGTCAGGATTGTGACGAGATAGATGGAGTCGATCATCTTTCTATCTTTGTATTGCGTTTGAGCGTATCTTAATGCCCATGCCCTTATGGATAGGGACGATAATTTGTTATAACACAAAGCAACGACAATGAGAGATAGCGGAGTACGAATGGCGGCAGTATCATAAACAGGGGTCGAGCATTCTGGCGAGGTGAGCTGTTTAGAATGACCGTGGAAAGCTTGGAGACCTCTCTGGAATCAAATGTTAATTAATAACTGATGAGTGATTGGTAAAAAAGCCTTAAGCTTTCCTTCAAGGCTAATCTCTTCCTGTGAATATAAAGGCCTTCGTTATACAAAGTTGTTGTCTTATATAATGTGGGATCCAGTTAGGGAGCAGGAACGGCTTTTGCCAGTCTTTGTTGATAACGAGATTCTAAGATCTGTTTACATGGCTCACAGGATTATGCAATGCATGATCTGTTATGGCTTACGTAATCCTTTCGTGTAGAAAACGCCTCCGACCTCCCCTTCCCCGCCTTTCAACTTCGGTCAAGGCCCTGAAACTCGCTCCCTGTTCCAAAGTCACGTGACCCGCTTAGTCCTAGTGTTTCTAACGTAAATAAACAGCAAGTCTCGTAAAAGTTTTTCAGATTATTCCAAGTTAATTATTTCTAAATTCTCCAAAGTTTTATTTTAAATTATAAAATCATATTTTGAATAATAAATTATTTTAAATATAGAAAATTTTATAGGATTTTTATTACAATTTACTTGTTTTAAACCGTTTCTTGATTAATATTACTGATGGTTATTGAACTTAATTTTAAATTTATTTGAAGCAAATAATACATTAAAAATCAGAAAATCATAAACTGTTAATACTCGATGCAAACAACTGATAATTATTTAGGCTTTTGAGAGTTTTATTTTTAAACTGATATATAAATAAGGCGTGTTTAAAAATTCTTTACATATGTTAGGTACACAATTTTTTTAATTTCTTAACATTTTTGCTATTATAAAGGATTTCATCGTTTTTAAGCTTTACAAAATTGTTTATCATAATTTTGCTAATGATTCTGCATATGCATTCAAGTCTAGTCAACAAGGTAATTTCACATTCGCAAATATCTAAGAGAAGCAAATCTGTACGAGTTAACATGATGCACGAGAGTATGTAATAGTGCCAGTTGAGAATTACACTTTAGCTATTTCTCTTCAAAATGTGCTATAATGTTGTTGATCACATGCATGTAGCAGATACAGCAATAAGTGCATTTTCAGAGGGTAAAGTTAAGAGTCCTCTATTTAGTTCTGCAGCTTATTGAAATAAGTCTGGCTGAATTGATTCCTGAGGCTCAGCAATAATTTCTACCTCAAATGACTTATCAGTTAACCACCACGAGTTAAAGGACATATTTCACACATCCTCATCTTTAGGACTTTTTTACTGCATAACCACCAATGTATGCTAATACTGGTAAAGATTCCTTAGGAATACACTCCAGAGAAAAAACATTTACTAAAGCACCTTGAAAGGCATCAGTGCCTACATGTTCAGTAAGGCCAGATGGCTGATTTTTATCCATGTCTAAAGCTTTCAATGGGATATTACTTTTGTTTGAAAGAAGAAGATTGGATCGAAATTTTAGCTTACGT
Organism: Rhysida immarginata; assembly: GCA_023313115.1. Lineage (NCBI taxonomy): Eukaryota > Metazoa > Arthropoda > Chilopoda > Scolopendromorpha > Scolopendridae > Rhysida > Rhysida immarginata. The sequence goes on from JAHWFO010018846.1 coordinate 2,263,284, forward strand.
TCACTTTCAATAGTAGTTAGCACTTGACATTTACAAATCGTGCTTCAAGAGCATCAGTTTGGTATTTTCCTAACAATATACAGGGTTACAGGGAAAGTCGACCTAGATATTTAAGGACGTTTTTATTTAGGTCATTGCCGATAGATTTGACCCTATAACCTACTATCCAAAAGTTAACAGTTTTCTAGATATGTGACTTTTAAATAAACATTTACTCTTTGTGGTCTGGGACCGCTTTCTCTGTTATTTTGTGTTTGATTCGCATACTTAACTGAGAGTATAGTTAAACAGACGTAGAAGTTATTAAAATAATTTGCAGGTTAACTTCCATAGAACTTTTTTTAATTAACGTGCTTCGAAGTTGGGAACACTTAGTGAAACATCTACATGCAAGTTGTTTCAAGTTTTATTATTTACTTTTATAAACTGCTATGCCCCCTACGTAAAAACAACAAAAAATTGGACCCTAGTGTCACGTGATTAAAATATCTGGATAATTGCAGAAGGGCGCAGTGGAATTGAGTAAATTACGTACAACAGGCGGATAGAAAATAAAACAAATTTAATGGAAAATATTATCAGAAACACAACACAAAATAAACAACTGGCATGAAAAATAGAATTACATCAACGGAATAACTTAGCTATACTTTAGCAAGTTAACACGTCAACCAAATAACTAAATAAATTTGATAATTATAATCTCTATTCATAGACTAGCATGCCTTACTCAATGATAAGTATTTCATTTAAATTTGTAACAAAATCTTACAAGGATTTGAAACAACTATCCATTCCGTAATTTCAAATGATTTTCAATAAACTCAAAAATATCTGCCGGTAAATAAAACTTGTTACAATTTCAACATAACTAATGTCAAATTAATTGCACATAAATGCTTAACACACCTTGTCAAAAATGACCCTTAAAACAATCCAAATTCCAAGTAAAAAAATGTATATAGTTTAACACAATATTGAAACACCGGCTTCTATATTATTTAGTGTAATAAATAAACCTTGTTCATTTTAACTTACGGAGATACAACTAAACTTGACGAATTTATCTTTTTACAAAACAGCTCAAGACACAAGGTTTAAATCTCAAGTCACATGAAAACAAAACGGGTTGGATTAATTAAAGTATTAATCAATGTTCGATTCTTGAACGGGGTAACAGTCACATTTGTCAAATTTAAGTAATATTCATTTGAGTCATTAAGTTTTGTTATAACCAGGAAAATAACACACTAACGTGAGAGCAGGAAAGATTGGGTAATAAAAGTCACTATTCGGTAAAGTCTTAGTCAATAATTAACGTTTCACTATGTGTTCACAAAAACAAGGTCGCTGCTTTCCCTATTAGCTCTCCACTGAAATAAGACATTAAATTACATTAACCAAGGAAAATAATACACTTCGTTGATTTATTAAATTCCCCTCCTGACCAAGAAAGCATGGAGCACTTTATTTTGAGATATGCCGGGTTTCTTTAATTAAGTATTTAAACATATATTGACATGCCCGACCACGAACTGGCCATAACGCCATTCAGACGTGCGTTTACGAAAGCAACGCTTGAACGGGACTTCTGCTGAATTAAGCTCCCGAAAAAGCTTTTAAATAAACCGGCGTTTCCGCCTACAGAAAGCTCAGTACTCACAGCTTTATAACTTGTCGGATTTATGAACAATAGTGGCTCCTCGGACGCTTGAGTTCCGACGTCGCACTCGCTTGTTTCATGGTTCCCGTTGGTTAACGCACTACGTAGCCTGGAAGAAGCCTCCCCTTCAGATGCTTCACGGCTCGACTCCTGCGATGCCGCGTCTCCTCCTCCATTCGCCGCACAGGGTTCTTCACTCTCCGTGCTCTGGCTACGCGTGGCCTCCGAGTTCACAATTGAGAATAAATCATGAACCCGTTCCGTTCTCTCTCCATGCAGACGAACGTTGTCCTCGGGAACCAACTCTTGTCTAACTGCCTTTTTCTTAGCATATTTGAATTTTCCTCCTCGTTGTTGGTCTGCTCTCCTATTGGAGCAGGCGTGCTGATGCTGATGACACGTCGCCTGGAGCTCCTCCCTCCTCCTGGTGTTGTAGAAAACACGGAACGGAAATCCAGAACGAGTGTCATAGGAAATCGGGTTGGCATTTGATTTCCGTGACACCTAGAGTCTGGAAGTTAAAAAAAAGTTGAAATTAGTGAAAAAAATGATATTTTTTTCTTTTAATTTAAAAGTCACATATCTAGAAAACTGTTAACTTTTGGATAGTAGGTTATAGTGTCAAATCTATCGGCAACGACCTAAATAATAAGGTACTTAAATATCTGGGTCGACTTTCCCTGTAACCGTGTATAATCACATTGACAATGTTGGAAAACGTAAGGTATCAATGCTATAAATGCATCACAGGTAGTTATTAAAGACTGAAAGGTCTCAGCTGTTAAGAATTCCTTTGTTGGGAGAGACTGTCTCCATATTTTTAGCCTGTGAGACATATTAGTTAGGAACGAGATGTGAAAATCATGGGTCGTTCTTATTGGTTCTCTGTACTGATCATTAATCCTTCTTCCTTCAAATGCATTTTTACAATTGTCCAATTTTCACCATTTTATGAAAATGTCAAGAAAAATACATATATCATCCACGCCAGTGAAAAGAGTTGGATGGTCTTTCGAAATGCATTTTAAGGCAGCAACATTTTTTTTCATTGATCACCTTTAATACCAATTTTACATTCTGCCTTTGAATAGCTGATGGGTAGAGTACCTTATTTGATAAACTATGACCATACTTAACCAATAACTCTTTTTCCAAATCATAAAGATTTTCCAAATGCTTAAACTTTGCATAACGGATATGATTCAGTTCTCTAAAATCAGGAAAAGATATAATTTTCATCGTTTTAGTTAACCAGTTATTTCTGACACATTTCAGTATATGTATTGTGTCAAAAATGAAAAACAGCAGCCTGTTCTTATCTAAAGGATGAGGAATGAATGGTTGTAAGGTATTAGTAGATGTGATCATCTCGAAAGCATTTCTAATAACAGCATTATTGTCAGAAATAAACGAGATAATTTTGAACCCTATACTCTCAATTTCTTTTAGCAATGATGTCAACATCATTTTTAAATAGATAATGTTGTCAACATCATTTTTAAATTTTCAGCTTTTAAATTATAGGCAGAAATGATAAAAATAACAACTTTGTAAGAAGAGAACAATGAGCTTAACATAAACACTTGTGCAGTTTTTGCAGGACTTGAACAATTTCCCTCAGCACCACCATACACAGCCCCACCTTTGAAGTTATATTGAGGCTCTATATAAATCTCCTCAAGAAGTATGTTTACATGTAGCTCATGATCAAGTAAATGCTTACGTTTATTATTTAAGTATTTAAGGTTTCCAGGTAGGGTGAAGTCTGAAAGCGAATAGCATGCTATCATGTTTTGTAATATTCGTATGGACGGAATGGATAGCATTCCAGATTTTAATATAGCCGTGTATGCTGACGTGGAATGTAAATATACAGAAACTGCTAGAATGAGTCTATTGTTAGAATAGCGACGACCATTTGGAGGAACTTCAGCTAGTCTCATTTGTTTAATTAAAAATTGAATTTTTTCTTCAGAATTAAATTCGCAGAATTCCAAAAGTTTTATTGCTGTATGAGTGGTTGACTGAGTTTCAGATTTCTCTGCATGGTTTAGGATCCACTCTAAAAGCTATTCAAGTGAATTGTTATCTGATAACTTTTTGCCTACTTGCTTTGGCAACCTATTCGGAAATATTTCAACTTCTCGTAAATAAAGTTTGAAGGTCAGGTCATTGTTTATAGCAATTGAGCCTAGTGTCTTAACATTGTTATTTACAATTTTGTAGTGACAAACATGAACACTAGAGTTGTCTTTTAAATGAAACCAGTGGCTATTCATTTCATGTTTCTTTTTTTGCGAAGAGTTAATCACATCCTGAATACTATTATTATCGTATTTCTATCAATAATAAGCCCTAAATTTGGCCGCTTGATGATGACGTAACAATGTATACACCTTTTGTTCGCAGGCCTTCTCTCTAAGAAGTGTTGGGCAGACAGACCTAAAGCCGAAGCGCTAAGGTTAAATTCTTCTAGCCACTATTAGTTCGGCAGACAGACCTAAAGCGCGTTTTAAAGATAAAGCAGTGTCATCTATTGACAAAGTTGAGAACTAAAGTGTTGGTATTATGGTTGATTAGATTAGAAATTTTGGCGTCGACTACTAAGGTCATTTTGCGCCTTTTACACAAGTTATATCTGTACACAGCCCGGGACAAACACAAACATCCATGCCCACGGCGGGATTCGAATCCACGACCAAGCGGACTCGAAAATTCTAAGTAATGGTTTAAGATAATTAGGTTGCAATAACTGAATGAACATATTTTTTAAAATTTGAAAATTGACATTTCAAAAATCAGATAATAAGTCATCATATAATTTTATGTTCCGGTACATGATTTTACTTTTCAAATGTAAAAAACATGTTATCAATGAATGGATATTTTAATGATGAAAAAATTTCTATGCTATCCAAACATTATCTATATACCGGGTGTTTCAAAAATAACCAGTATACACCTATACCTCGTTATACGTACTGATTGGTTCCAAAAACTTGGTACGTAACTCGAATATCCGTATAACGAATACGTACTTTTCAGGGTCAGTAGAAAAGTCGAGGCAATGGAAAAATGTGAGGCGTTTTATTATGTAGCTCTCATCACAGGTCACTACTGTACTTTTTTAAAAATAAATTTCCGTGATAACGCTTTGACAATGCACATCAATGATATTCGTGATAACGCTTTGACAATGCACATCAATGATTTTGATACAAACATACACAAATTAAATTGAATCTGTTTCAGTGTTTTTTTATGAAATAATACAGCACAGTTAGTATTTATTTTTTATAAGCTTTAGTTTATTATTTTTATTTCTTCATAAACATAATAATACACATCAAACAAAAATCGAAAATATATAGCCTAAATTAGTTTATTAGAGTGGAAATAATGACGACGTACTTGACGAGGTCATAGTGCTGGCGCTGATGATCAGTGTATTTCCACTCTAAACTTTATTTAATCTCGTTGGTCGTGTGACGAAATATTGGGTACGTAAAACGAATTCGTGCCATAATTTGAAAAGTACGTAAATCGAAAAGTACGTACAACGAGCGTACGTATAACGAGGTATGGGTGTATTTGAAAAATCAATAAAAACTAAACGGGCAGCGATAGAAATACACCGTTTGTAATTTCGAAAGTTTGTCTGCCTGAAAAAATACTGTTGTCCCAAGCATATTGCAACACACGGTGTATTTCTATAGCTGCCCGTTTAGTTTTTATTGATTTTTCAAATATACCGGTCATTTTTGAAACGCCCGGTATATAAAAGAAGAAACTGACTGAGTGAGTGAGTGTTCAACGCACAGCCCAAACCATCAGGCCTAGAAACTTGAAATTTTGTACAGAGCTTCTTTACAAAATGTAAGTGAGCACTAAGAAGGGGTTTTTCGGAATTCAACCCCTAAGAGGGGGAAAGGAGGGTTGAAAGTTTGTTAACACATAAACTGGTGTTGCACCGTATACTTAACACATTAACTGGTGTTGCATTATATACTTAATACATTAACTGGTGTGGCACTACAAACGTAACACATTTACTGGTGTGGCACTACATAATTAACCATATTAACATATTTTAGGGAGGGGGTAACGAATTATTAACAACGAGCATAAAATATGATTATGCAATGACAGGACATAGATAAGGCAGTGTTTATCGAGGAGGATAAGGAATCACACGGGTCTCCCTTGAGCTCCCTAAAAACGTCCAGACGACTGGCGAAAAGTTGTGTTTGGCAAAAGTAAGAGAAAGAACGAGTATTGATCAGTGAAATTTGCAACAGAAAGATAAAAAGCTATCCGGGCATTGGAAACGTCTGAACAACGGAAGCTCCGCTAGAGCAGGAGGGTATAAGAGCTTCTACGTCAAGGGCAAGGAAAATTTTAAAAGATAGGTCTAAAGCAGGGCTGTCCAAGATTTCTGTCCGCGGGCAGCGCCCGTGCACGCGGGTAATCTTCCTTACCCGCCTATTGCACTTTATGTTGATCAGTTTAGAAAGTCGAGTTGCTAATTATCAATTCGACATTGTAAAACGAGGCAGCTTACCATTTTATTTCCTTCGTTTTAATGTGACAATTTTCTCGGTGTCAGGTAGAATTATATTTTTTTCCCCGATAATACATGATTACATATTAAGCATTTCGAATCCGATCTGTGAAGAATGAAAAAAAAAACATATTCTCCGACTGCGGTTTAAATACTGGTTTAGGAATGTGCGCCATGTTATGCGAGACGAAAAACAAGCAAGTATCAGTAACAAAAGAAATAAACCATTAAGAAATGACATAACCAAGTACCGAAAGGTTAAACTAAACCATTCGCTGAACTATACCTTTAAACCGTCCTATGTTAACATTGGAAGTTTCAAACGGACCATAATGATACCATTAAACCACGTACCTTTGAAATAAATTCAACTATCATTAATATTACGTTATATTCATTCATGACACATCATTCCAAGTTGTTTGATATATTACATGCCATATTTTAGCATTGAAAGTTCCATTGAACCATAATGGTTCCACTAAACCAGGTTCCATGAAACCAATTTCGACTATCATTAATTTTACGTTATATTCATTCATGACACATCATTCCAAGTCGTTTGATATATTACATGCCATATTTTAGCATTGAAAGTTCCAATGAGCCATAATGGTTCCACTAAACCAGGTGCCTTGACACCAATTTCGACTATCATTAATTTTACGTTATATTCATTCATGACCCCTCATTCCAAGTCGTTTGATATGTTACATGCCATAATTGAGCACAGAAAATTTTTGAGGGTGTCATAAGGATACTATTAGAGCACGTGACATTATTTCGATTTCAACCATTTTCAAAAAAGTTCCAATGAACCATAATGGTTCCACAAAACCAAGTTCCTTGAAACCAATTTGGACTATCATTAATTTTACGTTATAATCATTCATGACACATCATTCCAAGTCGTTTGATATATTACATGCCATATTTTAGCATTGAAAGTTCCAATGAACCATCATGGTTCCA
>JAHWFO010018846.1:2301440-2378808 GCA_023313115.1 Rhysida immarginata
ATAATATCACACATTGTATTAGACTACATTGTTTTGTTTTTTATTATTATATCTTCCATTCATTCAAAAAACTTTAAAACTGAGGATGGGAAAAAAATCCCGAAAACGTTATTCAAGGTAGTCATTTACGTATTACGAATCATCGAACTTCCATCATAGACCCTCTTCATCTGTAACCTGTGTACCTCCCTGTGTTCGCGTAACGTTTCTTCGCTGGATCTTCGTCTCTTCTGTGTTTCATCTAAGTTTCTTCACAAGTCCTGTGATTCATTTATATTTCGTCCTTAAACTTTTACTTGGGTGACTTTTTTCATTGTTTTTTATTATTTATTTTAATTTATTGTCTTCTTTTAATTAAAGGAGTGCTATTCATCTTAATTAATATATAATGTACTAAGTGTGTTCAAGTTCTATGGTCTCTGATTTTTTTTTTCAGAGTTATTTAAAAAATTAAACAGTTACATATACAAAAAAAAAAAAAAGATCAACCAAGTACCAAGAAACAGCAAAAAAATTAATCCCAAGAATTTCACAACTTAATACATTTTTACAGTTATCAAAAAAAGCATAATCTTGCAGCAGCTTTTGGAAATTTCTGAAAATATTTTTTAATTTCAATCTGTTAAATTCTAAAAATTGCTGATTTTTTTTTTTTCTGCCAAAATAATTTTTGTACAATTTTTTGAAGCTTCATTCACTTCTCAACATAATCTCCCTGCAAACGTGCATATTTTTCACATCGTAGCACCATGATTCCATGGCCGTTGCGAATGCTTGTTTAGGGGTCTGTTTTGACCACTGGAAAATCGCTGATGCAATAGCAGCACGACTAGAGAATCTGTGACCATGGAGAGTATCCTTCATCATTGGAAAAAAGCCCAAAATTGCCAGGGGCAAGGTCAGGTGAGTAAGGAGCATGGGAACCACTTCAAAGTCATTTTCACGAAGTGCCTGTGTTAAGTTTGCCCGATGAACAGCTGCATTGTCTTGTAGAAAAAACTCACATGTAGTCTTTTCCAGTCGTTTTTCTTGCAATGCTGGAAGGAGCTTCTTCCTCAAAATATCTTGTAGAATGCACTTGTCATCGGCCCTTTGGAATGCAGTGAGTGAGAATTACGCCAATGCTGCCCCAAACATTGCTGCCATCATTTTCTCAGCACTGTGGTAAGTTGAAATTTCTTTGGTGACTGTGAATCAGTGTGTTTCCAACTGGCGTTTTGTTTCAAATGGCATTGATGTCTCATTCATTGTGCAGTTGATGTAAAGAAAGTGCCATTCATGCCTTCATCACGTTCAACACCACCTAACAAATTGCCATACGTGCAGTCTTGTGGGCATCCATCAGTATTTGCAGCACCCATCTGGAAGACACTTTCTGCATTTTCAGATCTTCATGCAGGATTGTGTGCACAGATCCCACGAAAATGTCAACTTTGGAGGCGATATCTTCCATACTTAATTGGGGATCCTCCAAAACAACTTTCTCCACCAGCGCAATCATGTTGTCAGACTGGCTGGTGCAAGGCCGAGCTTCCTTCAATTCATTGTTGCATGACACAACTCTGCAAGGCCGAGCTTCCTTCTTTGTACTGTGGCACCAATAAACACAGATTCTTCACTTTCATGACACCATCATCACATGCCTCACTCTACAGAGGATGGATTTCAATGAGTTTCGCACTCTGCAAATGGAGAAAGCGAATGATTACACACTGAACTTTTGACGAGAACATCACCATTTTAAGTATCAAAAGCTCAATTCACTCTAACTGCAGCCACTAGACGTTTCTGTGTTGCACGGTGCTATGATTTCTGTCACACATTTACAAAGAATGCACTCTTCTTTTAAGCAAAACCGTACGTTTTTACCTGGTACCAATCCCGAGAAAAAAAAATTCTGACAATCATGAAAATAAATTATTACATATTAAACATATTAGATATAAAAAATATGAAGATAAAGAGATTATTATTGATTGGTTGGTTTATTAGAATCTTTTGGCGTCGACTACTAAGGTCATTTTGCGCCTTTTACACAAGTTATATCTGTATGCAGCCCAGGACAAACACTAACATCCATAATACCTATAGATGATATCATAATATAAAAATGTTCTAAAAAAACAAAATTGTTTACAAAAAGTTCTGATCATCATCATACATCCTGTCGTATTATGTTTGAGAAAAGCCATTTAGAATTCAGCAATAATATTTATAGCCAAAAACCTGAATTAATAAGAGACAATGCATTATCACCGACCTGGCAACAGTGTATCTAAGGGTATGTCTAAAAAGCCCGACCGGTCGAAGCCCGTTGCAAACAGCCTATCCATAAAGTAACGATCGGTCGCGATGAGCATTTTCATAATGCGACCGGAGTCCAATGCCAATCAACTGCCTCAGTGACTAGAATCAAAATGGTGGACAAAAGCAGAAAATTCAAATGTTTGAGTGCCTGATAACGTAATTAATGTATTTTGGAGAAAGGAGATGGTGAAATACATATTGGGCAGCATCAAGAAACAAGGAATGAATATGAAAAAGAAAGAACGGTTGAAGAAAATTTATGTATGTACACAATTTTAAATCGTACTAACTTAAATGATGAGGAAACTTGCTGCGACGCCAATTTGAAGCAGAATGCTCACAACCACGCTGTCCAAACAAACAAACGAACAAACAGAAGCCAACTTTTGTTGGCGACCGGTCAGACTTTTTTAGACACGCCCTAAATGAAATAGAATATGAATTAATGAACAAAATATCCATTAAAATTTGAGATCAAAACTTACAAAATTGACAGCAAAGATCAATATCCAAACTAATAAAAACTAACCACACAAAGTTTCATAAAACAATTTTAAAACATTGATGCGAAATTAAAGAGTAATTTAATAAGACAGTCTAGGTTTTAGGCTATATCACGCCAATATTTTTTTCCAAAAATAAAAAGAATATTTAAAAGAGCTGACTGTATTCAAATAATATCGAAAATAAAAATATAGCCTTATGAAAACTTTCATTAACAACTTTTTAATAACAAATAATTTAACAAATAACATTCAACCAGTCTTTGATAGTTTAAACCAATGAGATTAAAGAAGGGTAGAATGAAAAGTACACTGATCATCAACAACACCATTAAGAAGCCACGATAACTAGTATCAGCCATGACAGTTGAGGTCAAACATAAGAAGATACTCGATGCATGCAAGGCAATCCAGTATTAGTAAAATGTATGACATAGCGGTATATAAACATTTGCCTACATCACATGCGTTGCATAGCGACCAAAAAAAGCTCAGTTTGACAGGTTTTCACAAAGTTAATACTCTTCCCACCCCAAAAACAGAATCTTGATTGCACATTTGTTTAGAATTATGTGAATAAATATTTACTTTATCATAATGTAAAATAAATAATTCCAAGAGCAAGATGTGGTTTTGTACATTTGCTTTAGAATCCAAAGGAATAATCATTTTCTCTTATTTCTGTAAGTAATAATATTGTGATAAATAAATTTCACAGAATTATTATATCTATTTTTAAATTCATTTCCTGCAAGCAACACCATGATAAATATGGTTGTAATAAATCAAATTTTATAATTCTTATTGTGACTTATGTTGGGTTTTTACATCATATTTCAAGTGTTGACCTCAACTATCATGGTGGAAATCACTTCAATTACCTTCAAATATGGTGCCATTATTTCCACTCTATCCTTTCTCTAATCTTGTTGGTTTAAATGGACAAAACAATAGAAACAAAATTTATGGGAAGCAAATAATATTATTTACAAAATGCCTTAGGAACAATGCTTGTTGGACAGACGAAAAAAGAACAGAAACAAGATTAATAGAACATGAGAGAACAATTAGTTTAAAAGACCATAACGACAGATTAGCTATACAGGGTGAATACAAAAGTCTGAACCCCCCCCCCCCCTTTTATTTTTTGAATCGAAGCAGATATGTCAATTTTGATGAATCCAATGAATAGGAAGTTGTGGGTGGCCTATCCCATGGTGCACTTTTCATCGTCCCAAATATGTAAATTAGGACACATTCAAAATTTATCTCAAAAACCGTAAGGGATAGAGAAAAAAACCCAATTGCAAACTTGTTCAGCATAAAAAAACAAACAAAACAAAAAAAAATCATCCAAAACGGACAAACAATCACCCACAATCACGTGGTGAACTGTTTGTAGCTTATAAACAGTCACACTGCACAAACAAGTTACTACAAACAGTTTAAAAAAAAAAGTTAATCAACAAAATGCTCTGTGACGACCATGGGCACCATAACACAATTCGGCACGGAACCTAACTGACGCGAAAACATCAGCAAGCATGGCTGGTGTCACTCCTCGGCATGCTTCCTGGATTCGTTGAACCAGATCCTCCAGTGAGGCGGGCTGCGTAGCATAAACCTTGTCCTTCAGGTATCCCCACAAGAAAAAGTCAAGTGGTGTAAAATCAGGGGAGCGGGGTGGCCAACGAACTGGTCCTCCTCGGCCAATCCATTGTTGTCCAAACGTCTCACTTAGACACTTGCGAACGACCAACCCGTAATGTGGAGGAGCTCCATCATGCTGAAACCACGTGCGCTGATACGAGCGCAATGGCAAATTGTCAGTGAAGTCTGTGATACCACGTTGAGAATTTCAGCCCGGTAGCATTCTGCAGTCAGTGTTCCATCGTAAAAATACGGTCTAACTACAGTGTCATTGTACAATCCACACCACATGTTGATTCTCCAGTTCACTTGATGAGTTGCTTCTCGCAGACATTGTTGGTTTTCGCCTGCCCAATGATAATGGTTGTGCCTGTTGATAACTCCATCCCTGGTGAACTGGGCTTCATCTGTCCACAACACCTCATGAATGAAGTTTGGATTGTCATCCAGGCAGGTAAGTAACCAGTTGCAGAAGGCGGCCCTAGCAACATAATCCAATGGCAGTAACTCCTGGTGACAATGAATATGGTATGGGTGAAAATGTGCGTGTAGAATGTCGAGAACAGTTACCTGATGGCACCCAACATCTGCAGCAATTGCTCTACTGCTTGTGTGGGGATTTGCAGCAACTGCAGCCAGAACTAGTGTTGTTGTATCCTCGTCGCCTTGTGCCCTTGTTCTGCTTTAACATTCCCTATGGCCTCGAATCTTTGAATAATGTGACGCTTTGTTTGACGAGATGGATGGCGTTCGTTAGGGTATCTGTCTCGATACAGCATGTAGGTTTCTCCTTGCCTCTCTGAAGCAGAAGATCATGTTGACCATTTCCGGAACAGTAGAGCTTGCCATCCTGGAATTGTTCTGTCTTCTGTGTGCTGAAACATGCCTTTTATTTGCTTTTCTGCATGAAAGTGAATGTTAGTATGGTAATTTATGTTAATTTTTTGATTTGCATGCTTTACATGGTGGAAATATCAACATTCAGTTTTCTTTGTGCAATTTGACTATTTGTAAACTACAAACAGTTCACCACGTGATTGTGGGTGATTGGTTGGTCCGATTTGGATGATTTTTTTTTGTTTTGTTTTTTTTTATGCTGAACAAGTTTGCAATTGGGTTTTTTTCTCTATCCCTTACGGTTTTTGAGATAAATTTTGAATGTGTCCTAATTTGCATATTTGGGATGATGAAAAGTGCACCATGGGATAGGCCACCCACAACTTCCTATTCATTGGATTCATCAAAATTGACATATCTGCTTCGGTTCAAGAAATAAAAGGGGGGTTCAGACTTTTGTATTCACCCTGTATAATTGCAATTAGGCTAAATCATCAATTGAAATTAAATTTATTGGAAATTAATTTAACTTCTTAAGATTCAACAATAACTAGTCGTTTTCCTCATTTTTATTGTTAAAAAACACTAAAATAAAATCAAATGGATGAAGACTGAGATTTGAAAACATTTGTAATTCATCTAATTCTGGTGTGAATTTTGTCCAACTTTACAGCTAGTGAATGTACATGTTCATACGAGGGTTGTACCAAAAGTAAGGTTCCCATATTTTTTACAAGTAGAAAATATTGTTTATTGTTATTAATTTATACATCGTTGAAAAGCTTACACTGTTGTCTATTTTTCAACATAGTCTCCATTTTTTTCGACACACTTTTGAAGACTGTGCTCCAGCTTTTGTATTCCTAAGTCGAAGAAGTCTCCCGCCAATCCGTTGAGGAAGCGTGTGCCATGGGAACCTTCAGGAATGCATTCAACAAGTTCACGGACAGTGACCCTCCGATCTCTCAGCAGCTCACTGTTGATCTTCTGGGCAATCGAATCCGAAACCGGCGGTCTTCCACTCCGTTCTTCATCGTGAACTTCCATGCGACCCTCAGCAAAAGCCCTGCACCATTTTCGGACGTGCTGAACGGACATGCACTTTTCACCATAAACCTCAGTCAGTTGCCGATGAATCTCCACGGGCGGTAACTTCCTTGCGTGGAGAAACCGGATTACTGCTCGAACCTCGCACTTGGCGGGAGCGGCGATCAACACTTCCATCTCTGACAGCTGCCAAGCGAACACTGAGCGCCGTAGCAAATCGCTCGAGAGTGGGCTCGAGAGTGCGGGAACCACTGCGCACGGCACTGTTGTCGGATTTAGCCTAGCACCTTCCCTTGAGGCTGTAGCTCATTGGGAACCTTACTTTTGGTACAACCCTCGTATCTATACGGAATGTGTAACAACCTATGTATTCCAAAGGACAATTACGTTTCATGTAAGAACATCAAAGAAAACTCATCAGACAGAAAAGGAGCAAAAACTTGATGATCATTAGGTGACATGGACAAAATAAATGAACTTTATGTATTCTTAGTAATTGAAACTCTTGAGATTTGTATTTAATTTAACCTACCAAACAGTAAATTACCTCTCAAAGGTTTGAAGAAAGGACGTTTTTTTTTCTCCAAATAGTTCAGCTTTGGCCAAATGAACTAACAGTAATTTTTCCAAAAATGCATAAAATACGGTCAAATATAGTGTTCTTTAATAACCCAACCAGCATTCATATTGATAGCATTTTTTGGATGGTTTCATTTTTAAATGCAGATAATTTTGAGGCTTGTTAGAAATTTTTATGTAGGCTCTTGATTCATCTTATATAATAATTGTTTTATGGGTGATGTGCTCATGGAGAATAAGATGTACAAAAGGGAGTCAAGCTAAAGTTAGAAAATGGGATAAAGGGATACATCTTAACAAAACTGATAATGCCATTTCTCAACATTAGTGTTCACCTTTCTCAATCCACTCGCAGGCCATTCTGTGTCAAATCAACACCTGATTTTCCATCACCATCTCAGATTTGGCACACAGACAGGCAAAGAAAAATACCAAATCTTATTCAAAAATATCAACCAAACGTAGCCCTGCAAAAGTTCAAAAAATTTGACAGACCAATTTTCAAAATTACCTAGAAGCTTTCTTAATTGACAAATCTGTGAGGATGTTGTTCTCTGTACTGTTTTTAATTAAAAGAGGCCTTACAGTACACCATTTTAGTATGATTGTATAATAATGAGACAGTGTATGATAGGGGCTGCTAGCCTATTTCTTTTGTGCCCTGAAGAAGGTGGGAATAAAGCCGAAACTAGTTGGTTTTTTTCAAACTAAAATGTTGTACTGTAATGCCTCTTTTAATTTTGTTTCCTAATTGAGCTAGAGAGCTGTGGTAGGTGCTGTTTTACAGCAATTTTCAAGACCTTTTCAGTGATATATAGCACAGGGTTTAGAAGAATTTATTTTAATTAAATTTAAATATAAAATTTTTTAAATGGGCTGCTTCAAAAATTTTCAAAATAATTTAAATAATACTTTATATAATACTGAAATCTATATATATAAAACCAAAAGTCTGTATGTTTGTGTCTGTGTAGCTTCAGGCGATCCTATTGGCTAATCGAAAAGGAATTGTTTCGATTGTTACGACAGTATTATTGTTAAATTCAGGATGAGCAGAAGAATTTTAATTGTTGCAAAATTTTTATTTGTATAATAAACTTTGGATAGCAAAGGGATTTTTTCTTCTTTAAAATGTAATATCCTTTCATTGATAACATGGTTTTTACATTTGATATCATGTATCTGAATATAAAATTATATGATGACTTCTCTGATTTTTGAAATGTCAATTTTCAAATTTAAAAAAAATATTTTCATTCAATTATTGCAACTTAATTATCTTAAACCATAAATTAGAATTTTTATTATTCAACATAGTTTTCAACAGTGGCTTAAAGAATAAAGGCAAATAGCGATTAGATAAATTAGAGATAAATACCACACTAATTACCACTTTTTGGATAGGTTTGCCCAAAAGTTTTTTAAGTGACCAAACCTAATAACTTTAATGTTACCATAAAAACACTTTAGTTCTAAACTTTGTCAATAGATGGTACTGCCTTAACTTTAAAACCACAATATAAGAAATAAACTGTTTAAAACAGGTTTAAAACTGTTTAATAGGTCGTGTCTGCCGAACTTCATCTTAGCGTTATTGTTTGACGTGCTGGACACGTCTGATCTAGGCCCTAAGGGGTTACCTGTCTTATAATTATTGATGTTTATCTTCTGTGTTTACGGGTTTAGATTTGTTTAATTTGCGATGCTATTGTTGTTTAGTTTCGTATTGATATTCATACGTTTTGGCTATTCTCATGGAATTCGATTTGCTTTGCAATTCGGATGTTATTTTTTGCTTTGTGAATAGGTACTGACGTTTGGTTTTATTCAAATTTTGTAAGATTGGAGATAAATAGCATTAGAAGCACCCGAGGGCCCTTCCTGGTTCACTTTTCGTCCTTCTTGCACGAGGATGATTGTGTTTGTTGTGTGCTCGAATGGCCCATGGATCATGTTTTTGACAACTGTGTCGTGTGGTTTTTTGTCACTGTTGATATCAGGAATTTCTGCAGTAATAATATCGTCAATTTGGTTGGGAGGCAATTTTTCTTTTAGCCACAGTAAAAGATGTACGTAAAAGCTGCTGAATCTCGCCAATATTTGATATTTCGTGAGCAGATCTACCAACTTCCGAAATTTATTTTCAAAAACTCGAGCATAGGATAGCAGGATAGAATGAGCATAAAATTATGATGCAATGACAAAACATTCGTTTTATGCTATTGAACATAAAATGAGTATAGCAGACGATAAGGATAGAGAAGTATCTATCGAGGAGGCAAAGGAGAAACACGTGTCTCCCTTGAGTCCTCTAACAAATGTCCAGACGACTGACAAAGGTTTGTGTATTTGTTTGTGTGTTTGGAAACAAAAGAGAAAGAACGAGTATTGGTCAGGAAACTCTGCAGCTAAAAGACAAATGGGCATCGGGAACATCTGAACAACGGGAGCTTCGTCTAGAGCAGGAGGGTATAAGAACTTCTACGTCAGGGGCAAGGGAAACTTCGAAGGAAAGATGAGATCTAAAGTATCCAGTGATATTTCCCGGTGGTGAAAATGGATATTTTAATCTGAGGTAGGTCAATCCAACAAGAGGAAAAGTAAAGTCCTGGGCGACGCCGGGTTTTCAGCTAGTAATTATATAAGTTTGAAAGTGGGATCATGATGGGTTCATATTAAAATAGTTTATTCAATACAGCATTGCTGGTTAAAAAACACATAATTACATATTACAACATGGTTCAAGTGTTAGGAAATAAAAAAAAGTAAAAAATTAATCATTTACGATGTGAAATTAATTACGTTTGTTTTGTATAAATATGAAGTAAATAATAACCAGATCGTGTATTTATTGCTTGAATTTCTTGTACGTTTCATTTATTTGTAAAATTTCATTTTCTGGCAGTCTCTCCGTGTTGGAGTTATTTACTAAACTTAAGATTTGAATGAAGAAACCCATAGTATATCTGGCCTTCTTGGGTAAGAAAAAGAAGGCGAAGGTCCTGCTGGAAATAGAAAAGATACCTTTACTTCAGTTTCATTATCATGATAACGCACCAAGCTACACATCACTTGTTGTGCAATAGTTCCTTGCTAACAACAAAATTACTGTCATCCTTTAGCCACCATACCTCTCCAGATCTCACTCCTAGTGATTTTTGCCTGTTCTGACTCTGAAAATGGGTCTCAACGGGACATGTTTCACAACCTTGGAGGACATCAAGTAGAATGCTTCTGGAAGGTTCCACAAGAAGCCTTTCACCGATGCTTTCAAGAATAGCACCCTACCAAGTTATGTGCTTGCAAGGATGCTACTTTGAAGATTAGTTAAGCGTTACCGTATGTCTACTATTACAGTACTATATCATCATTCTTGGGAACGTTTTTGACTGCCAGTCATGTGTCTTCCATGTTTAAGAGATCTTTGGTGAGAAGATCTTCGATTCTGACATTTTCAGACTGCCCAATTGCTCTCTTTGACTTTAAAGGAGTTCCCATTTGCTGACCCTTCCAATGCCGGCTCAGAAGGTTCCTCAATGTCATCAGAAAATTAGGCCTGTTTAAATGCAACCTTCCTAAAACAATTTGTTATGATGTTTGTTGGAAATTGGAATTCTGATCAATGCATGGAAATGCACTGTATGCAGGGTGTCCCAAAAGGTCATTAGAGAGCAGAAAATGGGATCATTTCAGGCAAGGACGTTGCAGGAGCATTGCGGTGAATGGACAGAACTTTGAACATTTTCTGTAACCATGACTCTTGTGTTTTTGTTAATAGTCATTTTAATTTTTTTTTGCGTGTCGGTCAGGAGCACTCGTGGTTTAAAATTCAAACCAGATCATCATAACTGATAATGCTAATCACATCACTGAAAGATCAAAACAAACACAAATGCCATGTTGAAATGAGTTTATTTCATATAAAACAAAACAAAGCTATCCAAACCCTTCAAAAACTCTCATTCTTACTTTCACCAAAAAGTTCATTCCATGTCTCTTCTGTAATTGTTAAATCATTACCCAACCTGAAGTATCCTGTCCTGTTGCTCATCCTCCTGGTCATCTTCCTGTAACCTAAGATCCATCTAGCTTATTTGCTATTCCAGTCTTCAGGAAGCTTCTAACAACCATTTCACACATGGAATGTCAACCCAGCTAGTCTTGATGCATGAAGTTATCAGCAACAAACTGGGTTTTCTAAGGTTGCCTTCCTTGGTCAGTTCTTTAAGTCCTATGCCATCCAAGAGATCCACTTTTGATGCATTCTGTCTTTAAAGAGTTTGTTCAAAATTACATCCAAGGGTATCACGTTGTAATGGCAATGTCGGTGAGTCAAAATTTAAGTGGAATATAATAACTTCTTGTTTGTTATTCAATCAAACATGGCAGAAGCTGGTAATGAAATAAACTATATCAATAGGCAGCTCATCGACAGATAATTTTAGCTAGGCTCAAGTAAAGGTTGCACCTCAGTTTTTTCACTCAAAATTGGGTATAAAATTATGCAACTTATACTCGAGAATATACGGCATAGACATTAAAAAGTAATCAGAATTCACACTGCTTTGTTGTTTATTTACACTGAGAACCAATCAGAATTTGCAGCATCTTTTTTCACCTTTTTGTTTTTCATTTTTACCATAAAAATCTCGAATAATGTAACTTTCTTAGAACGAATTTATTATTATTTTTTTTTCTTCTTCGTATTATCTAAACTCAGGTTAAAAAAAAAAAGATCACTTTAATTTAGGGATGCTCTACTTGGGATGAGGACCAGACAAAATTACATATTAAGTGGGATTTCGTATTAGCAGGTTTTGTAATAATGGTGTTCGAATGTACACGTCTTGGTAGTTATTGAAAACTATAAAATTAGAGAGGATTTGCAAATTAATTTCCCTCTGATTAGTTATGATTCATTATTTTCATCAATAATTAGTAATCTGGTTAACTATTTTTTTGTTTAATATTTTATTTTAGATTTAAATGCTGATAAGTCTCTGCCTTCATTAAATGTATCATCAAATTTGCCATCTGTTAACATCGAATCAAAATTTCCTTCTCATGTACCCACACAGCAGCCAAGCATACCTTCTCCAATATCTAGTTAGTTTATAGTTTTGTGTATTTAGAAGAATAAATTATATTTATTAATATTTGAAATGACTATAATTGATTTTAAATTGTTATATTTTAATATGATATATTAACAGGGCCCCAATTTCCATATGTATCAGCTGAATCTTCAGTAGATCATCCAGCATTCTCTCCAACACATTTGTCACCTAGTGGAACCAGTAAAGAGGTTAAAATTTTTAAATTATTTATCAAATTTTTTTTCTCTATAATCTTTAATCAATATTAATTAGACTAATTTGACTTCACCAGAAGTTCAATTCTTGACCAGTCGTCCTAAAATTCTCAACCACACCTTTCTGCATCTGCAAGCTATTGTAACAAACTTTGAATTTGCATTCAGGTTAAACTTTGAATGCAAGCAACAGAAAATATTATAGGGTCAGTTATGATTGAAGCCAATCAAATATGATTGCAGATGGAAGTATTTGTGACACACCCCCTCAATTATGTATGCATGACGACCCAATAACCCATTGCTACTGTGTCGGAAGGCACGCATCAACTGAGTTCGGAAATGATACCGGAGGAGTGAAATATCGTGAATCAGAATACACAAATCAACCAGTCAAAGTAAAAAAAAAAAACAAGTAATGATTTATTTTAACCTTATCAGCTCGATACAATTATAGTCCAAAACAAACATTACTTTTACAGTACATTAAATTGCACTAATCTTATTTTACGATCGATTGTGTAATCATCAGCAAATAGCGATACACTAAAGGGGCCCCTTAGCTATTGCGCTACTGCTCCATAACCGCCACCAGGCGCACGGAACACATGCAGTTCCTCACAATACAATACGAACACAAAGGTCTAGATCAATCATCATTAACCAAGAATACACTTAACAGAGCATCGGACTTAAGGCAATAATTCAAATGTAAGTGTGCTTATGAGTCTCAATACTACGGGTCTGCCACAGGCAATCATCCACTTAATAGCTATGGCGTAACCCCGATGTTACCCCATTCAATTAGTTTATACCAAATCGGCAATCAACTAGGGCTGCATTGAGCACAGCACTGCTGTGGAGCAGGGCACTGTTAGTTATCTCTATGAGTACCCCTCCGGTAGTGCTCCCTATTCTCGTCAAATAACAGCCAATTAACAACGCCCATCCAGCGTCGTGTGTCCCCTTTCAGTTCCTATAACAGGAAGGGGGGGAACACTGAGACCCTTCTTGGCGGGTCCTCAACGTTTCCCAGAACACCAGTCCGTGGAACAATTACCCGTATAGCGCTTATGGCAAGGGCCATTGCCTCATAACATGAATGTACATATCAGCAGTGCCTACTCTGCCTGATTGACAGGTTCAGGGACCCAATACAACTAATTTTATATACCGCTTTGTTATACAGTGCTCTCTTACATGCATCCCTCGTTTACTGCTGCATCTTGTACTTATATAACTAATAATCTAATCTAATACTAGTACAAAGTTGTTTTCACAAGAAAGCATAATGATGAGTGTAAGTTTATCAGTTCTACTATTTAAGAACACTAGCACAATTAAAGCGTTAATTAACTCCCTATGATATGTCTTAGAAACTATTCCATGTACCTAAGTTTAAGACTTCTTCTACTGTTGCATTATCTTTGTAGCAATCATAACTTTTCTCACTTCAACTAAACAGAATGAACAACCATGCACTAAAATGCTGTGAGAACGACAGCAGTCTCCTCTGTTCCAACAGGCGGGGTTCACAACTTATCTGTTGCCTATGGACCTCCACGTCAGCATGGATAAACAATAATAAAAATGCCACTCACCAATTGCAGCATATTCACAAACTAGGGACTTTGACCAAGTCTGCTTCACTGCGTAACACGACATCAATTAACTTGAAAGTAGGCATCTTCCCAAACATTCGAACGTTTGGTACTTACTTACGCGGACTCAAAATTCCGATAATTAATTAGTTACAAAGCAACATACGGTTTATTAAGGAATTAAAATACACAAACATTAGTTTAACTACTGTACTGACGGAAATAGCTGTATACAGAACGCACTAAGATTCCCCAAATGTTCTCCACTGGGTTGAGATCTGGACTCCGGGATGGCCAGTCTAGAGCAGTCACAGAATTAGCAGCAAACCAGTCCTTGGTTCAGGACGAGCTGTGAATCGCAGCAATGAATGTCTCAGAAATGAATCAAAAGTCAAATTAATATCTTGATCATATGTAAGCATCTGAGTCCAATCAGTCAGGGTCAAGTACGAGAACAAAACCAATACACGATGGTCAGTTATTATGCATTTGCGTATACCAACAGACTTCCGTGAAATAAATCATTGAACATCTTTAATGCAACAATAGGTAATCGCCTCTTATCGTTTCGCTATCAAGGCTTAAGAAATGCCATGCTTGCTCTGACAACCTAAGACTTAAATATTTTATGAACCCAACAAACTGTGTCTATAGGGACAAACAAAAGAGCATCAACAAATGCAATGACTAATGAAATTTTTTTTTATTAAAATGTCGCGATGCGTGAATACGTTTCTGCTGGGCCCATGTGAAACCCAGTGATACTGAATGTATGTCACAATTTGTTTGTTGGATATCTTTTATGATGAGCCATAATAGCTATACATGACATGACTATGTTATCCAATAAATCCATATGATCAAAAGTGACCAAAAAATGCCCATATTATATAACTCTCTTATAGTTAGCTGTTGGTGGTGGTGTTCTCATACAATTGTAATATTGTGCATGCTTTTTGTGCTTAGCTACAGTTAACACATATCTGCCTGAAGATTCCAACTCCTTCTGAATTTTGTTCACAAACGATCAAAATAGTTTCAAAAATATTGCAATTTCAACATCGCTGTGTAGCGCAACGATCATGGCATGTCCTTTCATTTCTTGCGATAGCTAAGAGTCTGCTATTGATGCTCTGTAAAGATGGAAGTACAGATATTAGTGCACACATAACTGCAGGTTCTCAATCACATTTCCTCAAATACCCTACGCACCCTGTATTATGTTGGATTGAAAGTTCTATTCAATGGATAAAGTTGAAAAAATTTGGTAAAAACTGACAGAATTTTTGATCTAACTGATAATATTTCTGATTGATAGAATTTAACCTGATCTGCGTTGCAGTAATAAAAATTTAAAACTTTAGTTACATTGGCAAATGTTTACATTATTTAAATTGTTTTATTTTCTTAAGTTATGCATTATTTTGTTTTTCTTATTTTGTAGCCTCCTCATATACCTGAAGCACGCAGAGCTTCAGGAAACGTTTTGCATCCCATTCAGTATCAGCCCATTCAACCACACTGGTTTTTTTGTAAAGAAATTGAGAAAAAAGAAGTATGGCTCCCTTTCAGCCTGCTTGATTCTGTTCATCTGGAAGAGAAATACAATGCTGGTGATCACTCTTATTATTCTTCTTGTTCTCCTCAGAAGTTCAGAATATGTGCCCCCGAACGCGTGGGAGGGGTATCCGAAAAGTGACCCACTTTGAAATTTTAGCCCACGCGCGATAGGGACGTCGTAGTATATGACTCGCGGAGGGGAGGTGAAACCTAGATAAAGAGTAGGCGTAGTGTATAATGATAACAATTCGTTTTAATAAGCAGGATTTAATAACAACAAATTATACAGCATGAGATAAAAAGGGAGCCCCAACAAAGCTAATCCAGCTAATAAGCAAATATTAAGTTCTAAAAACTTCATTAAAATACACCAAAATGATTCAAGGTACCATCCGTTAATGACACTACTTTTAACATCAACTACTTTTAACCAACAATTCTTAGCACATGAGACGATAAGCTTACTATTCAAAGCTTAGTTATGCACAGTGCTGTCAGTAATGAGCGAGCATGCCCAAACGTACTATCTCTCGTGAGCATTCGCAACTCATGAACGTGTCATGCCCTCCTTTTAAGTCACTCCTGTCCAGAAGTAATGACAAAGTTTACAATACTTGGAACAGGAGAGGGGAGGAGAGCTGTAACCCCGTGGTATCCTAAACAAGTAAATAACGGTCGAACCACAGCCACAATGCTTTTCACTCATGTTAACTAGGTACAATATACTTACAGCACCGTTACCATGCACTACCTTTCATATCTTGGACCGCTACATAATAGCTTTCTTGTCCGTCTCATGCGCTAAACTACTCTGGCGAAAACACCCACTCAAATATTTAGGTGATAATTTTTTGCAAGCACATTCATTAAATTCTGTGTTTTACAAGACATAGTCAACAAGAGGTATAACTAAACACATAAAAGAATAGCGTTTCTTTTCGAACGCAAGGCGTTATTGCGTCACGTGATGGCGCAATGATACAATTGTTCCCCTTTCTAATGTTAGGCATACAACCATGTTAGGCTTCCAATAAATATTGCAGAATGCATCAGTGTTTATTTTACAAAAACACATATCTTTATTAGAAGAAAAGTCATCAAATGAGGAGATAAAATATATGAAAATTATTAACTGACGTTGACACTCATTGAAAACTGAAGATCTGACAGAACTGATATTGATACAAAGACACTCATTCAGAACATCTTAAAGAATAGCAAGTAAAAAAACTTAGCAACACAACAAAGGTGTATCATCTCATTGTTGAACATGAGGAAGCAAATTCATTATTGAACATAAGTAAGTAAATACATTATTGGACACGAGAGTGAAGATTATAGTTAATATCCAAAACAAAATCAAAGTTCCGCAAGAGAGGGGTAGCTTCAAAAAAACTTCCCCACCACACTACAATTATCTTCTTTATGTGCAATACACTAAACTGTTAACAATGACGACAGTAAAATGGAACGGGCTCACCAATCACACGATGCTCCAGCACAGTTTTCTTAACTCAGACGGCGGCCGACATTCTCTCAAGAAATGAAATGATTGCGGAGCGTTCCATTATCTTTGCAGCAACACAACTGTTCGCAAACGTGTGAAATACACAATATTTCCAATACGAACGGACACATATGTTCCTTTTACGCAATCACAAATGATAGACAGCGACTAATTAGCAACGTCTTCATTTTTTTTTCAAACGTGGCTGAGCGCTTGTCGAACGGACGCAACTTTTTTTTTCTCCTGGGCGGCTTCTCTGCTTTACACACAAGACACGCTCTCTCAACAAAACAACATCTATTGTTATACCATTGTTGCACCTAAATTCCTGGAAAAACTGTGACAACAACCTAAGATTACGCTCTGCCTCTCAAGCCATTGTCACAGCTTCCCAAAACTACCGCAAACAACACTTAATAATTATCTAAATTAACTACTAATTAGCCGAACAACATATCAAATATATAACACTGACGAATTCCGATGGACACACCTCTTTTACACTCAACAACGACCACAGAGCATAATAAGCACTCACAACCACAACAAGCGCGACTCGCCCCCAACCTTCCTTATAACGAAAAAACGATACACAACGACTAAGCAACAAATAACAACAACCAAATTAAAAAAAAAATAATACACAAACACACACTGATCCAATCACAAATAAACCTTCAGGAGGATAAAAATAGTTTTACATAGAATTATATAAATTTTATCTTTCATTAGCTGGACGGCCAGAAAATATAGCTTGACCACGTGCTCATTTTAAATGGCCTGAGAATACTGCTTCTATTCTATTTACGAGGTCTGTTCAAAAAGACTGAACTTTAGCATAGCGAACAAACCATTGCACTGGTTGAGCTCCTGTAAATAAAACCAGTTAGTGGCAACCTTTGGCAACAAAATGTTGTTTGATACATCATTTCAATTTTATCGATTGGCGATCTACAGCTGCCAAAGTGAACTCAAATATTCACCATTCTGCTAAGTCAAGATGGACTGAGCTATGAAAAAACAGGAGCTGGGTCTATATTTTTCACGACAACACACCAGCTTACTCAACAACGCACCTCGACAATGACGCAAAGTCACTCTTATCTGCTTATTGTCCAATTTTTGACTGCTAAAGAAATGGCAGTTCTTCCTCTCCTTCCATACTCAACCAGACATGGCCCCTGAAGCCTTTTTCCAAAGTTGAAAATCGCCTTAAAAAGACATCGTTTACAAAATGTAGATAAGATTCGCAGAGTCAGCTACATGCTATTCCAAAAAACGAACATTCCAAGGAACATTCCAACAGTGGGAGCAATGCATTGTAAGCAAGGGGGACCACTTTGAAGGAGACAACTATGTATATTGTTGTAATTCAGTTAATAAAGTCCAATCTTTTCATTTGAACAGACCTCGTACAAAAAGAAACCATTTTAATTAAAAAATTTAAAATAAAAAATTATCTTTTTTTTTTATTATAAATTAAGTAATTTACAACTTCAAAAGATAATGTAAACAAAAACAAAATTCATAAAATAATGACAGGTTTATTATAATTTTTTTTATACTTAAAAAAATAATACATTACAGGAAGTCATGATGAGGATGTAGTTGTACCTACTGACGGAGGTAGATATGATGTACATTTATTTCAACGCAGACGTACTTCAGTATACTGGGAAGAGGAACCTTCAACTGTCAGACGATGTACTTGGTTTTATAGGGGGGAAGGAGAGAAACGATATGTACCATATGAAGAACATTTTGCAGTGAAATTAGAGGTAAGGAAAAAAACTCATTTTTAAGCAGATATTTGTAAGAAATACGTTAATCCCAAGTAGAAATACAGGGCAAGTCAAAATGATGGACCCGATTTCAGGCATTTATTCTGTGATTTCTAGTGAATGTATCATAATGTGAGACGTGCTTCTAAAGGTAACTTTTACAGTTCAGTTTCCACCACAGTCTATAAATGGTCATTGAGCTTCCTACATTTTTCATTGTTTCGATAAACTCTGGAAAAAGATCACGCCAGGTGCCGCATAGATTGCACTAGGGCCGACCGTGACCTACGATAGAGGTATTCTATTGAAACTGAAAATGAAAATAAAGTTTCTATCTCCCGATAGGATGGCGCTGCAGGTGCAGTTGGGCCGATTGCACATGCAGCATCACTTTTCAATGGTTCCCGCCTTATCGGGAGCTAGAAACTTTAATTTCATTTTTCAGCGGAGCTCGATGACCATTTATATCTATAGATCTTAGTTTTCCACGCAGTGATTTCACTTTCTACCGGTAAGGGTCAGCTGCGAGCGGTGAAAGAAAATGGCGTTGAGTGGAGAACAGAGATTATTCTGTGTTCTTGACTATCATGTAAACAACTCTGTGATTAGTGTTCAACGACATTAATAATGTAACGTGATATGATGTTTTTGAAGTAAGCTTTAAACATTTACTTTTCATAGTATATGTCTCACAATACCATGTGTTCATTAGATTTCACCGAGTAAACTTTTGAAATTGGGTCCATCATTTTGACTTGCCTTGTATAATTAAAAAAAAATGATCATTTATAAGTAGGGCTTTAATAAAAATTACAATCGTAATCTGTTACCATAGAACTCTGAAATTACAAAACTGCTGGGCCTCAGAATTTTTTTCGTAATATCAGGGTTTCTTATTAATAAAGTAAGAAAACTACAATGGTATTTTTTTTTTTTTTTGCAATTAATTTATCCTGTATACAAATTAATATGAGGTAATACAAGGAACTATTAATTTGTCTTTTCAGTTGACATATGAAAATAATCCAAAACTGACATCTGTTTACAATGTTTCATTAATTTCTTTTTAATGAACTCATTTACTTTAAAATATAAATTAAAGTAATTATTGGAAACTGATGTTAATTATAGCTGCCGCCACATAAGTTGATCACCAGCCAATAGACGTTAACGAGCATATTGATGAGATGACTTACTGTGCATGTCAAAAAGATCATTCAACTTACGTGGCGGCAGCTAGAGAATAATCATTGGAATAATCATTCTGCCATCTTGGTTTTCCTTGCACCGGTCTATTATAGCGTCATCTGTTAAGGTTTCTGCCATTACTAAATCTTCATCAACATTGACGAAATCATTGAAAGTTTTATCGGCAAATTTTTGTTGACATATTTCATGGCTTCGGATTACTTTCCATTCTTTGAATCCCAGAAAATTGCTTTTGGTCCTACCACATGCAATGAGTACTCAATCAGGAATGGTTCAGCATGTTTCTTTGAAGAAACTTCACAGGAGACTTTAGATGCAGTTCGGGGAAGAAACCTTGGGCCACATTTGAGTGGTGTAAGCGGCTCAAAGAAGGTTGTACATCCATTGCTGATGAAGCCGGTATCGTGGCTGCAAGTGTTATTTAGAACAAGCAGCATGCAATTAATGTGGATTTCCTAACCTGTGGTCCAGCAATCAACAGTGACTGCCACTACCAGGTTCTGAAGGACAAGCACACTGCTTTGAGGAAAAAGCAGCATGCCCTTATCATGAAGGGTGTTCTTTTTCAACAGGACATTGCCCAACCTCACATGACACACTGCACTATCTACACACTGAAAGAGCTGGGTTGAGAGTCCGAATATTACAGTAATGATATTAGCATAAAAAAGACAAAAATGTGGAATTCAATGAACAATAAAGAAAGTAAATTCTAATCCACAAAAACTAAATGAGAAAAATACTGGATATGTATTTGAAAACTGCCTTCATTCTCACCAGTCAAAATCAAAAGGAAAAGCCTAAAACTAAACTACATAGAGAAAGGGAGGAGAGGGCAACAGGTAAGAATCATTCCCATTGTCTAAGCTACACTATATACCCAAAAGTAATCGGACACTTTCGATTTTAGACATTTTGTCGAATATCTAGAAAAATGCATGACGAATTATCCTGAAACTTCAGGGGTGTAAAGAGCATGTTACACCTCTTATATTTCAGCGATGGTTTTTTCCCCGAAGACAAATAGAGGTCTAGCAACAAAGTGAACCAAAACAATTATGCTTTGGTAAAAAATAATGCTTGAGATGCATTCTAGCTGCAGCATATGCTTATGTGTTCATTTGTATGAGAAAAGCAAATATATTCAAGGAGATATAAAGGTTTCTTTAAAAAAAATCGAAATATTTTCATATGTTTTTTGTTCATAACATGCAGGTTTTCAACCTAATGGAATTCCATTTTCAGGAAACTTGACAAATTACAATAGAGACAATATCCTGCAATCAGAAAATAAAGATAATAAATATTTGATGAAATAGCGTTTTTATTAAATAATGTTTAACTGTGCATGTGCAAACGTTACCAAATTGTCTTTTGCATATTTTATTAGCCAAATGTATAGAGCTTTCTCCAAATTTTTATTTTGGATCGGACACCAGTATCAACTTCTTCTTACACTGATATGAAGTCAGTATTTCTTCATCTCAGCTTAAGGAGAAGTTGATACTGGTGTCCGATCCAAAAATAAAAATTTGGAAAAAACCCATTATCGTTTTGTTTATTTTTGAGAGCAACTGAAATTCAACTCCTTATATCGACGATATCTTTCTGAATTTTCAAGATATTTGCTTGGACTTTTTATAAGATTAGCTCTATACATTTGGCTAATAAATTATGCAAAAGACATTTTGGTAATGCTTGTGCATGTGCAGTTAAACATTTAGTAAAAATGCTCATATTTTATCAAATATTTAATATTTTTATTTTCTGATTGCAGGGTCTCTACAATAATAAGTTTCCTGAAAATGGCATTGCAGTGGGTTGAAAACCTTGCATGTTATAAACAAAAACATAATGAAAGCATTTCGATTTTTTAAAGAAACTTGAATATCTCCATGACTATACGTGCTATTCTCATACTAATGAACACAGATAAATAAAAGAAGCTTTATGAGCATATGCTACAGCTATAATGCATTTCAAGCATTATTTTTTACAGGGTGATCCCAAAGATTATTTTTTTGTTCAATTCGTTACTGGTCCCCTATTTGCCTTTGGGACAAAACTTTCAATGAAATATATGTGTAACATACTCTTCACACTCCTGAAGTTTCAGGATAATTTGTCAAGCATTTTTCTAGATATTTGACAAAACGTCCAAAATCGAAAGTGTCGGATTACTTTTGGATAGTGTATATCTTTCCACTTATCCTTTAACTTAGCCAGTGGGAATGAGTCTTATGTTGTCCTTTTCTTTCATGTCATTAGTATTCTGATATTTCTAACAGACTAAATCAACTGTTGATGTTGCTTTCATATTATGAGCACATTTTCCTTCGCTCTTTGGAGAAATTGATCTAGTTTCCTACCACAACTTTACAACACACCTGATATTTGTAGTTCTCTTGGGAATTGTATATCTAATTCAGGTTTTTGTCTTTGTCTATTGAGAATGGAGCTCCAGTCTTCAAAGTACATCAGGTATTTCGTTTCTCTTTAGGTTTTTTTATGGTGAAAGTTATTATCTGTATCATAGAGGAGTATAACCTTTCAAATCATAACATGCAATTGATGTCATATGATTCTATTTTTTGAACTCTGACAGAAATATAAGATAAATAACTTTTTTATAAGAAACTATTGATAACTTTTAGGAAGAGTATCGAATTGCTGTCACATCAAACACATGGCATCGACGATTAGAATTTCCTGGTGGAGAAACTATAATTATCCATAATCCAAATGTAGTAGTCCACTTTCAGTCATCCCATACTCCAGATGAATGGGGAAATATCTCTGTAAGAATTTCAATATTTATTATTACTGTGTATCTTGTAATCTTATCATCAGCCTCCTTTTCCAGTTTTTATTTAATTTCATATTCTTGCGTTTTTAAGGAGGGACAGTTAAGACCACGAGTTGTGAAAAGAGGAATAGAGGAATTTGACAACATTGAAGATGGAGAAGCCATTCAAATCGATCATCTTGTTTTTGTTGTACATGGAATTGGTGGCTTTTGTGATTTAAAGTTTAGAACTGTTACTGAAGTTGGTAAGTAAAGCAGTATCCATCCATATGAAAGCTTTGTTTCAAAAAGCAAATTAGTTTAATTAGAAAAACACATTAATTAATGAGTTTAATTAGCAAGCTGCTAACAATGTTTATAGAATTGAATAATGACTGCTATATCAACTCAGTATTGCATGCAGTATAGTCAACTAGCTGAGATGCCAGTCTTTGCTGAGCTTTTCAAGGCAAAACGAAGGCGGGGTTTCAGTATCTATCTACTCTAGATATATACCAATGTTGCTTAAGGTTTGACCCTGGCACTTGTTAATTGTCATTGCATAAGCTGGGTGAATGAGAAATTGTCGGCGTTTGAACTCCACAAAATGATCAGTCGCCTTTAACGGTATTCTTGGTATTAAAGCTATCTGTTCTGTGTTATTCCTGCTGAGTATTGTAGCTTGTAATGAACCTGATTATTCAGAATTGACTGTTGTATTGCTTAATACCCCAAACATTCAACCTATTGACTGTCGACCTTACAATTTACTGACAACTTCAGACGTTGCTGTGGTTTTACCTGGCAGTGAAGTTGGTGCACATCGTGATATTATTTTGTGCCAGTGCGCTGTAGCGCTCAGATGGTAGGGTTTGTCGGATTTTAGAAAATCACCCATGGTGTTATCCTCTGCTCTAGGTTTCCATACGGAACTCAAGGATGGCATATTTCTGTACAGTTGAAGAACAATGCCCATAGCAAAAGTTATGCTACGCCAGTTTTAAGATTACCAACTTCAAATTTGTCATGTACATGTTTAAACTCGATGAAGACAGGTATATATAGGGTGTCCCAAAATGAGCTGACATGTTAATTTTTTAATAAAACACACTTTTCATTGGAAAATTTATATTATTTTTGCTTTATTAGAAATTAAAAACATGGAGATTCTGTGATACAAAACATCTGACAAATGACCACCCTGGCCTTGTTACCACAAATTCACTTTTTTGAAGAAATTTTCAATAACATGTTGACTTAATTGCTGGGAAATTTCGGCAATGTGGTGTCGAATTGCATCTTTGAGGTCCTCGATTGTTTGTGGTTTATTGACGTACACTTTATCCTTAAGATAACCCCAGAGAAATTAGCCTAACGATGTCAAGTCACATGATTTTGATGGCCAATTCACATCACCTCGCTGAGAGATAACACAACCATTACATTTTTTTTTTGAAGCGAATTTTTACAATTTTATGTTTTGTTCGATTGTGTAGTTTTGTATAATTTAACCTCAATGTTTAATAATGGCAGCATATAAAAATCTCTACTCTGATTGTACCACGAAAAATATGGCAGCAAAATCAAAATGTCAATTCATTTTGGGACACCCTTTATAATAAAAAATCGTACCTTCCATTGTATAGTTTTTGATAGAAACACGACTGGCCTATTGTTGCACAAATTTTGCCTTTGCACTGTTGGACAAGAGATGAGATATATATTGCTGGTCCTATGAAAACTCTTAAAAAGCATTAGGGATTCTTTGCATAGTATGGTAGGAAATGTGGATATTGAATGTCTTGTTATAATGGATCATGATATACTATTTAACCTTCCATCTGATGGTTTCACAATGTTTCTTAATTTTTTTAATGTAAATGTGGTTGAATTTTATGGCATTCTTAAACTACTTTTTCTTGGTTATAGAAGAAATCTGATATATGACACTTTGAAACCCTGATCTCCTACCTGAAAAGTGAGAAACTGCATGACTACTCCTGCATAAGCTGAGGTGAATAAACTGGATGTTAAGAGTTCTTGCCTCCCCCCCCCCCTCCCATTTTTTTTTTTTAAAGGAAACTTAGATTTACACACCCTCCCTCACCACATGAAATTTTCTCATAAAATACATTGTCAAAGATAGGATACGCAGAATTCATGAGTATCATGCTCATTGCCTATACCATCTGATCTATTGTGGACATGGGACAGCAAGGCTGTCTCTTAGTGTCCTTAAAGGCTACAAAGTAATCAATGATTCCAGCCTGAATTTATTACTAACAAATAATTACAGCATTAACGCTATCTACATGTCCTTAGGGCTGTTTGGAGCAGTACCCAGTTCGCGGACTGGGACTATCTTTCCTACTGGCGTATAATCATTAAAGATTAATAAGTGAAAGGTCTTAAGAGGATTTTTTCACCTCAGATGTTGAAATTATTGATGAAAATAGGAAAGAAAATTCCTCAGCCTAGGTTTGAACCAGATGGTGCAATTGGTTGGCGCTTCTGGATGGTGAGCAGAAGGTTCCTGGTTCGAACCCAGGCTGTGGAATTTTCTTTCCTATTTTCATCAGTAAAAAATTATTTTCAGCTTTTTTTGATGTTCAAAATTATTTTCTTATACTTTACTGAACAGCTACCAGACGTAGGTGCATGATGTTAAGTGTGGACTTTTCCAGGCAATTCTTTAGACATGTGCCTGTGTTATCGCACTCATAGAAGGCTCGATCCAGTCTTTATTGTTGTTGACATCATTGGTGAAAACACCATCTAAAAGGAAAGCCTGTGCACTGAAAATTTATACATTGTTACATCACCATAAAAAGGCATTGTTAATCGCCTTTCTACCAACAATCACCCCTAAATTATTGCTACCTATGATCATGTAACAATGTATAAATTTTCAGTGCAAATGCTTTCTTTCTAGGAAGTGTTGTCAGAGACTATCAATAAGTCATTCTCCCTCTTCCCTGCAATGGAACTTTATACATTTTTTTCAATATTCTGTAATGAACTCATGATGTTTTGCACTTTTTATGATCTGAAAAGCAGTGAAAATTATTTTGACTAAATGCTTGACCCCCACCCTTTTTTGTGGTCTTAAGTGAATTTTTTGGTGACATTGAGGATGAGAGTTTTGAAAAGTTTTGTGATCATTCTTGTCTTTGTTCAAAATTATATAAACCATTAAAATTCAATTTATTGAATTAAGATTTTTTTTTCCCCCATTAAAAGTATTTTGGTTTACAAACAGACATGATATGATGAATCATATCATAAAAATTGTACATGCAAACAGAATTCAAAGCCATTGGGCAATACCAACTAGTATTACACTGTGTTGATTGGTTAGTCTTGATTGTAATAGTAATAGTAAAATAAGAGGTTTTTTTTTTTCCTTTCTTTTTTCTTTTTTTGTATATTCTTGCATATTTTATTTCTCGCAATAATTCAAAAATGAGGACCCCATTATACAAGAGGATAAAATTTTTACTGTTTTTTTGGGCTCTGAAACTGGAATCGCATTATACAAGATGCGTGTTATAGTAGAATAAATACGAAGCTGTCGTGACTTTTATCTTCTTTGAAGCCCATATGCAGCAGGCTTTGCTGTACTGTTCTTGTTGACATGCATCTAGCTGGTCCCAATTTATTTTTGATAGGGAGTTGCTTAACTGTTGTTTCACTTAGTCTGCACACATCTTTGCAGTCATCATTCATTTCTCACATCATCGGCCTGTAATGCTCCTCAGTTTATTTTCAGTGGTGGTGTTTGTCCAATCATGGTGCACTTTAATCACACGAACATGTGAGCAATTCACACAATTGCACAGTTTCATAGATGCTACCAACCTTGCCCCAAAGCCAATGATCATCCCCTCATAAATCACTCATTTTACCCTTACAGAACACAGACATGTAGCTTTTTATACCACTAAGTGAGCTTATTCTATATTCTTTTTTTTTTATTGGTTGTGTGCTGCCAATAGCAAAATAGGAAACTGTCATAATAATATGGCTTGACTGTGTTTACACAATGAGAATTTTGTTACTTCAGTAGTTCCCAATCTTTATCGAATCACGACCCCCTTTTCTAAAAGTTACAAAAACTTGCCCCATCTCCAGTTTGAATAAAAAAGGCATTTTAAATGGGTAGTACACACCACAATGATAAAAATCTTTCGTAACCAGGACTTTGCTTATTGAACCAACACTTTTCCTATAGTACCTTTCTCTTTTTTGAAAAATATATTCAGAACAACAAGTATGCATGAAACTGCTTAATACAAAAGTTTAATTTTTAGATATTTGGGATTAGAAAATGAAATTTGCACACTTGAACATCTTGCAACCTCAAGTATCTTGAAACTTGGAATTTAATTAATTTAATAGGAATATAATTTTTAAACAATTGCTTTTAATCAGAAATTTTCATAATTGTGACACAAATTTTAAAGATGATTAACTGTTATTTTTTTATGTTCAAGGCATATGTTATTTTTGGAGGGTTTTTATTTTTTTGGTTTTTTCCATGTAAACTTTTTTTGTCTTCAGAGTCTGGCTGTTCTCAAATTAGCTTCTCTATCCTCTCTGTTAAGAATCTGTTGGCTCAGAAATTGATACCACTAAGAGTTGGAGGAGGTTGGCTTGGCATTGATATTGATTAATCAGGACAGACATCGACAGATGGAATTATGGTGTTTCTTCATTATCTATGTTGGCATCAGTCACTTAACATTCACCTGCTGT
Organism: Rhysida immarginata; assembly: GCA_023313115.1. Classification (NCBI taxonomy): domain Eukaryota; kingdom Metazoa; phylum Arthropoda; class Chilopoda; order Scolopendromorpha; family Scolopendridae; genus Rhysida; species Rhysida immarginata. The sequence goes on from JAHWFO010018846.1 coordinate 2,328,873, forward strand.
GACCAGTGATCATAATGAAAGATTGGAAATTAGAAAGATGCATTTGATTAAGTTTTTCGGGTGGAGCAAATTTATTGGGAAATGGATTGTTTAATTGAAGAACAAGCGAGCTGTTAATAATCCACATGAACTGCAAAGATAACAAAAGCAATGAGGTGTGGAAAGACATTCATGTTCTTCTGCAATCTCTCTAGCTTGGATTTTTGAGGTTAACACATTGAAGGCCACTTTAATGCCTAGAAAATAAACGAAACAGCTGAACCTTTTTTGTAAATTTTTATTGAAATACACTATATGATCACAAATATCCGGACACATGCACGTTTGTGCTCTAGCCACGATTTCGTGGAAATCAATAGGGCGTTGCACATCCCTTTGTCCGAATCACAGCTTCCACCCTTCGGGGAAGGCTTTCCACCAAATGTTGGTAGGCACTTTCCGGAATGTTCCTCCATTCCTCCCGAAGAGCGAGAATCAGTTTAGGTACAGAAGTTTGCCGATGTGATCTGGCCCGCAAGCGTCTTTCCAATTCATCCCACAGACTCTCTATAGGATTGAGGTCGGGACTTTGTGCCGGACAACCCATTTCTTCGACCCCTGAGTTCGCAAACCACTGCTGTACACGCCTCGCTTTGTGGCACGGAGCATTGTCGTGTTGGTAGAGAAATGGCCCGTTTCTGAAAAATTGCCACAACGTTGGAAGTGCACAGTTGTCCAAAACATTCAGATAACGGTCGGAGTTCATGATTCCTTGCACAGGAACGAGCTGGCCCAGTCCATGCCATGAAAATGAGCCCCACACCATGACTCCTCCTCCTCCGAACTTGACTGTGGGCTCTGTGCACTCAGGTAAGAAGCGTTCTCCAGGTATGCGCCAAACCCAAACTCGTCCATCGGATTGCCAGAGTGTGTAGCGAGATTCGTCTGTCCACTTTACACGTTTCCATTGGTCCATTGTCCAGTTTCTGTGGGCTTTGCACCACTCCAGACGTCGCTTGGCGTTGACCCTGCTGATGTGGGGCTTGTGGGCAGCAGCACGGCCATGGAATCCCATCGTGTGCAGTTCCCGACGAATTGTCATGGTACTGGCATCATTTGCAGAGGCGTTTCGAAACTCTGTGGCAATTTTTTCCGCCGAGGACTTCCGGTTGCTGCGGGTGACACGACGAAGCACTCGACGGGTCTACCGGTTCGTTGTTGAACTGTTGTTGATTCCCGGGTCTTCCATTTCATAATGACATCGCCTACTGTTGACTTGGGTATCTGAAGAAGGCTGGAAATGTCACGCACGGACTTGCCGCATAGGTGACATCCAACGATGGTTCCACGTTGGAACTCACTAAGCTCTGCCGAACGACCCATTCTTGCCAATGTCCAAGCAGAGTTGTGTCTGAAGGTGTGGGAAGCTATTTAAATGATGTGGAAGTCATTATCATGTGACATTGGGCCAATCGATGATCTGTGAGGAGTGTCCGGATATTTTTGATCATATAGTGTAAGTATGAGGGAGGATCGAAAAATAGTGCACAACAAATTTTGTATGGATACTATTTTGGTTCAGATGTTCAAAGTTAGCAAATTGATAGGTTTTTTGTGGGCCAAACAAAAAAAATGCCAGTGAAACCCACAGGGAAATGTCGAAGGTGTATGGTACTGATTGTCTGGACCATAGCAAGATCTGCAGGTATTGCAGATTCTTCATAGAGGGCTGAGAAAAAAATTAAGGAATTTGGCTGGAAGGTGCTCAAACATCCACCCTACAGTCCAGACCTCGCATCATCTGACTATCACCTCTTTGGACCAATGAAGAAATTCCTAGGAGGCCAGTGCTTTGGTTCGGATGAAGAGATAAAATCAGGCATGCTGAGATGACTATACAACCAGAAACTGAGTTTTATGAACGAGCTGTATTGAATCTGGTGCCACGATGGGAGGAATGTGTCGAGAGACTTGGTGCATATGTCAAAAAATAGATAAAACCCTGCAGCCTTCTTGTGCATTATTTCAATTTTGCTTATTTTTAAAAATTGTTGCCACAAAAAATTGTTGTTGTGTTGCTATTTAACCCTCCCTCATAGTAAATATTTGTGATTTCATTAAAAAACAAAAGAAAAAAAATTAAGAGAGGTGAAATATTTGTCAGAGAATAAACTAACACTGATATATTCATGTCGGTGCTAAACATTTATAATTTATATTAAAATGATGGGATAGGGGATTCTCAAATTTATTTATTTTTTTAAAATTTCAAGTGCTGCATAATGTAATTTGACTATGACATTGAAAGTAAAATTGTCAGAAAACTCTCGACAATTAAAACTTAAACCAGGTATGATCAATCACCTGATCAGTCTTTTCTTTGATTGACCAATTCAGAACTTCAGAGGCTCTGCCCACTCCAATTCTTGCTGGATCAACTAAAGTAATGCATAAAAAGTATAGGGAATGATCACCAATTTTCTATCCATCTATACAAAATGAAAATATGTTTGAAAATATGTAAAAATATTCAGACACACCATTAAGAAGGATGTGTAAAAATATTCACGTATACACTGTGAACACAAATGATGGTTGCGGTTAATGATTTTATGATAGGTGTATTATTTAACATATCATGAAACTTTACAAGTATCTAGAGAAACTCTCCAAGTTTTGTTAACATGTTACAGGTGCTCTATAACAAAGAGCCTTTTAGTGACTACCGATATAAAGTTTAATCGGGTGCATCCTATACTCGATGAAGGATGTTCTGTCAATTTGAGCAAAGCATCGATGATGTGCACCCGTAGTTCTGGCAGAATATTGCAGCTGGTAATAGCAGTACAAACTCCGAATTCTTTACATACCTCTATACAAAGAAGTCACAACAGGTTAAGTCCGGGGAGCGTGGAGTCTATGGCAGCTTTCTTGATCATCATTCCTGACGTGACCAGTCCATGAATTTTGCAAGTAGGGTCCGACCGAATATTCGGTTTTTCTTTCGGTTTTCTGTACTTACGGCCTTTTTTTGACATTCGGCCAAATTTCAGTTTCGGCTGACAGTCAGTTACATCTTTCGGTGTCTTAAAATGTGTCGGAGACTGAGCAATAACACCAAATAACAGCCCTCCACCATTAAATTGCGGCTACTATCAGCCTACTGATGTTACTGATTGATTAAGTATTATGTAAAATGTTAATACCTCTAAATCTAGTCTCCAATTAGCAAATTTATGTTAGCAAAGATAGCTCTAAATTGTTCTGAGAAGTAAGAACCTGTTGTTTGTTTAATCGTTGATTAGGCCTAATTCATTCAGTCAATCACATCTAAGACTTAAGACGTATGACTAATAATTTATTCATAATATTCTCAAACGTTATGAATATGAAGGCCATTCATTAGTAGGCTCTATTTTCTCAAAATTTTGTTTGAAAACTACCTGTGAAGCAACTCGCAATGTAGTTACTGTTTTCGGATAAAAATGTCATGAAGTAAAAATGCAATATGGGAATATTTCACCAAATCTCAAGAGGTAGCAATCTTGTTTGAAAGATGAAAATATGTGCATTTTTCAGTTTTAATGTATATTCTATGCCGTTCTAATTATGTATAATCAATATATATCTCATCTCAATATCTAACTACCGTATATCTTCTAATAATAGCCCCCGGCATTTATTTTTTCAAATGAATCACTAACCGGGCGTTTATCAGAGGCCAACGTTTATTTAGCAATCTGCGTCAAATCTTATAGCCTCCATTAGGAGCTCCGGGCGTCTATTGGCGGAATTGGATCCCCTACCAGGTATTTGTTAGGCACTCAGCGATTATTTGAGACCACCCTATATTTAGTAAAGTAAAACATATGCGATGTAAAAATTAATTGCCTTGAAATTACTATTCTTTTTTTATGCTACACGTTTTAAAAATAGTACAAACAAATATGGGATACTCATCGTTTATTAGTTTAATTTTGTATGGAAAATGCAATGAAATTTTAATACACAGAAATTTGGAAATAATAACAGTGCACGCAGAAATCATAATGAAAAACTTTGATGTTTATAAGATTACAAAAGTTTACAATCTATGTGTAAGTTGCTGAGTAAAAAAGTAAGTAGAAAAGTTGCCAGGATTTCACGATGACTGAACACTGAAGTTTTTTTCTGGATTCTGTAGATGAAAATAAAAGAAAGCAAATGATAATGTTATTAAAAATGCTTTTAATCTGTTTTTTTATATATCCTGGAATGAATAAGTACTAATTCCAACAAAGAAGAAAGTAAAGAGACACAAACCTAACCTTCATTAATTTTGGTCATCATCGCCTTCAGACTCTGATATGATGACTTCCAGTTCTCTTCCAGTTCTTCAAGGTCTTCTGCTACGTTTTGTGTTGTGCTCACTTCCAATAAAAGTTTTCGTTTTTCTGCTAAGGTTCCTTTGCATGGAGAACACGGTTGATTGTCCCTGAAACAATGAATCAAATGATCTTCGCTACCGTCAGTTGCAATTGTCACTCCACATTCTTTAAAAGATTTCTGGATCATTTCTTTTGATAAACTATTCCAGGCTGCCTGTATCCAGGATATTATGAGACGTCGTGATGGAGCTTTGAGGTTTCCACTATCTATGTATTGTTTGTCAGTATCACCGCTCATCCACTCGTCATAAATAGATCGCAACTTGTTTTTAAACGGCTTGTTCCACACAATATCGGGTGCTTGAATATATTTTGTGCAACCTCTAGGGATTTCAGCAGTGCCCATGCTACTATATTTCTTCAGTTCTTTCTTTGTACTTCGCTGATGTGACATCGATATGCATCCCACACAAGCAGTCTTTTTTCGAAGCAAAACTGACCACATATTTTTTGCAGATATGTGCATGTAAGTTCATCATTCATCCACCCATTGCGCCTTGTATATCCTACAGTCACGATACCTCTCTCATACAACGATGAAACACAATGAATGGTTTTAACTTGGTGCCATCGCCTTTTGCACTAAGAATAACAGTAAAGTGGTCTTTTTCATGACGTGTCGTTTTGATGGAAACACTTCTGCTACCAGTGGGTTCAATTGTAGTGCATTCCGGCATATCAAGCCACACTGACGTTTCGTCCATTGCAATAATATTGCAATCCATGATGTTGTTCATTTCTCTGTAATTTGAAACATGAATGACAAAATCAGCGAGTTGGTTTGCCAGTCCGTTTGGATCTTTCTGTGCAACTGTTGTTTTCCTCCTTAATGAAAGGGAATTTCGCTTCATAAATTTGTCAAGCCAACCACTGCTCGCAGAAAATGATTGCTTTCGTTTTGATTCATCATCAAGGGCATGATTAAATATAAACTTTGCTTTCTCACGAATCATCTTCCTGGAAACACGATGATAATTCTGTCTTTGTTAAATAACCCACATTAGTACTGATTCCTCAAGTTCTTCGCTGATTAACTTGGCACCACCTCCCGGCATTCTTTTACTTTTGCCTCCTTTGTCAGCTTTGAAAGCCTTCAAACTTTCATATAGTTTATGCCACTCTCACTCGCTTAGGATCTACTCCGAATTCACGTGCTGCTGCTTCGCCTGAATGTTCCTGTGCATATTCCACGATGTTTATTTTAAACTCCACATCATATGACCTCTTTGGAGGCATGACTTTTTTTTTAAACAGAATAGGTTAAACAGTCCTTACAAACAGGATGCCTTGAGAACTAAGGGCTGACTAGTAGAGTGCATATGACATCGAAACTGAAAGCAGTGAGCTGGAAATACCCCTAAAGCGGCTCACGTGAACAGCCGCGTGCAGGAGAATCTTTGGCGTTCATTAGAGGCTGGCATTTATTTAGCAATCTTAATTTTGAAACCCGGCATTTATTAGAGACCGGTGACAATTGGAGACCAGGCGTCTATTAGAAGATATACAGTAAGTTCATTTTTTCGGCTTAGGTTTTTCAACCGAAGGAAGTTAATAGCAGAAATTTTTGTTTCAGCTACGGCCGAAAGATAAAATACGCCTTCAGTCGGACCCTATTTGCAAGTGTAGCATTCTAGCAGCTGCAAGTGGAAACGTAGGTCTGGTGTGCTTATTAAAAAAAATAAAAAATAACTTTATGCCTTGCTCTGTGTATTTGTAAAATTTCGTGAAATATTAAATAATACACTTAAAATAAATGACTGCTCCAATCATTTGTTGAATAATAATTTATGTGAAATGATTTGGAAATGCATGTATTTGTCATTTGTCAAGTATTTGTGTATACTTTGTTAAAAAAAAAAAACCCTGCAAAATATAATTTTTCTTGCTTTTCACCTTCTTGGATTTTCACTTGTTCTTTTTAATGGATGAACAGTCAAATTATTAAAGCCTTAATAAACTGAATGGCCAAAAGCCATTGGAAGAATTATCCGTGTATGACTCCCAAATGCAGTGTACGGTGCTAGCATAGAGACTATATCTGAGCAGTCTGTTACAGACTGGTGTGTAGTGAATATGGCAGCACCTCGCGAGTTAACCGACTTTGAACGTGGGATGATAATCGGTGCAAGACACATGGGTCATAGCATATCGAAGATTACACAGGAATTTGGATTTCCGAGGTCAACAGTGTCTAGGGTGGATCTTCAATATCACAGAGACAATGTTTCCACATGCGTAAACCGCCGCAGAGGAAGACCGCAAGTTTTTGACGAATGGATGTCACGTGACCTCAGCAGAGCCACATGGAGTGATCGACGAGCTACTGTGAGTGAGATCGCCACCGATTTGAATGTGGGGTGTCAGGAAGTCATTCCTACCAGGACTGTATGGAGACAAATGCACTGCATAGGCTTCAGCAGCTGACAACCAACTCGTGTCCCTTTGCTCAACAACTGGCATGGGCCTGCGAACATCATCACTGGACCTGGAACAGTGGCGGCATATTATAGCACGATCAGGTGAATCTTGGTTTCAGTTATATTGAGCAGGAGAGTGTGGTGTATTCTCCATGAAGCTATGGATCTTGCATGTCTAAAGGTTGTGTTCAGGCAAAAGTGGCTCAGTTATGGGCTGTGTTCAGTTGTGCGTGGGTCAATATCTCTCCAGAACGATTCCAACACTTCGTAGAGTTCATGCCTCGACATATTACTGCAGTTTTGAGGGCTCATGGAGGAGTGAAATTCTATTAACATCATATCCAATGCCTTTCCATGATTTACAAAGGAATTACATGGAATGTATCTCAGATTCCCACCAAATTGAAATATGTTACTCATCTGAAGCTACTTTTGATGCTTGCAAAATAAGAAAATGCAAAATTTTGTTTCTTTCAAATAAACCATGAAAACGAAAAAAATCTGAGCACACAAAAACTGCATTGTTAAAGCCATAGTTAAAGTGGTGTGTGTATGTATTGATGTGCTTGATAGAACTTTTTTCTTCCACTACTCAGCAATAAGCACGAATCCACTTCACATGAAAGCAATGGAAGTAGCAGCAGATGACAACTGGATGGATTCTAGTTTCTAAACAAACTTATTTTTCAAAATAGATTATTAAAATTAGCTAATTGCCTTCAAATAAAAAATGTCTACAGTAAATAATAACCATTTCCTTAATTTATTATTTCATTGTATTAATTAATTCGGTTATCTTCATAAATTTTCAGTCATGTGAAACGTTGAGGGATACATTGCGTTGATGAGGGGGTATGTATTGCAGTGCTTAATAATTTTAAATAAAAATAGTATTCGTGGATGCTTACCTCACTCTTATAAATTATTTCGAAATGAATAATTTTACAGCAAAATTAAAATTTTGTGCCTAATAACAGTGCTCTAACTGCAATTCTTTGGCGATCACTGCTAACTGTTATGCTCCCCATCTTACCGCCATGTTTTTTGAAACTTTCACTACTGAAGCGCTACTGCCACTGCACAACACCATCACTTCCAAGGTATGCTTGCACAAAAAAAAAAAGTGCGTCGAATATTTTCGTGTTCTTCCCTTATCAGTTTAGTTTACATTTAACATCTAATACAATGCTTTTTTAATGTTTAATTTGTTAAATTACATTTCATAAAAATAATTAATCTTTTGTAATTTAAAAAAGAATATGTTACAAGATACCATATCTCTAGGTTATACAGATAAACGAAACATTAAGATTACCCTTAGAAGTTAAGGATCTGGACCATCATATAGCAATAGTCAGTCAGTTATACAGTATGGTAAGCTTATACGAAGCATTCACAATATTGTGTACTGCAGGAAATACAGGCAAGCATACATGCTTTTTCTGAATAATTTTGATGCAGTAAGAGCTCTCGTCTCTACAATAAAAGAAAACGTGGACATGGTGCAGGAAATGCAAAATAAGCCAATCAGAAGCGCTTAGACTATAATCACAAATAATAGTTGAACAAATATGATAAAGACTTAGTGTTCCCCTGTCCTCTAAATTTTTCACACTTCAGTGCAATCTAACATTTATAGGATGTGATGGAAATTTGAACATGATCTTCACCTGTATCATTTGGCAACTTAGAGTATTATAGGATATATTGCTAATTCTTTCTAGCGTGTTCAGTGGCTGCGAGCACTAAGGCGCCCGCAGGTCTTATTACTCTTAGAACTAGTGAGTCACTGGTTTGAATCCCGCTGAGGGAATGGATGTCTTTGTCCCTTTTATAATGTTTCCTCGCGAGAGGTTAGTGTCAGGAAGGGTATCCCGTAAAAAAAAAAAAGTCGTTACCAAATCAAATAACTGTGATCCCATGCAAGTAATGGGAAAAGCTACAGACAAAGGTTTGGTATATTTCTTCTGGGTGACGAGCCTTTTGGCTCTGATGGGCAGACAATTTTCTCATGATAAAGATAACTATTCTCTATGAAGTGTCTTATCAACTTTTAGAATAAATTTATTTGATTCTTCAAGAATATAGGAGCTATATAGAATGATGCATCTATGATGCTTTCAATTTGTTTTCAGTTACGGATCTTTTATATCCTTCCGATGTTGAGGAAGTGTCTTGCTATTATTCTGGTAAGTTTTTTTAAAAAAAAAAAACAACCTATTTTATTATTTTTAAAATGTATGAAGAAAAAAGACTTCTGTGGGTTTTTGTTTTTTTTATTAAATAATTCTTTCTTTTTGTGCATTTATACAAGAGATGACCCTATCAGTGCAAGCACGGCTGATTTAGGCATGGTCTTTATGGGCTGCAGCCCAGGGCCCCCTTCAATCAAAGGGCCGAAAGTTGGCGCCAAAGATCCTCTAAAAGTTAATAGTCCAACCCTGATTGCAGGGTTGCATTAAGGGCAAGTTACATGTACATAGTTTCCAGAAAGGATTTCAGCAGTAAACCAGGGCTGCTTGTATGTGATTCTTCTTGAGAAATTAAATGACCATTCTTTAAAATGCTTTTTGAACTTTCAAAAAGCACTAAATATTATATAAAACAATTACAGCAGGAACCAATTACTAATAAAGTTTATGAATCTGCTAATGAGGTTTTGGTTTATGGCAAAGGAAATCTCCATACAATAAGTTTAATTGCTCAGATCTTATCTAAATTTAATCATTTTCATGATCAAAGTTAACAGAAAATATACCTGATCAAGGAATAAATAGATGCTCATCACAAATATATCATAAAACCACATTTAAAAGCAATTTTTTCAAAAGTTTCTTTAAATAATACAGGGTGTAAATGGACGACGTTTCACAAATTTAAGGATATGTAGAGGATGATGTGGTGAACATTTATTATTAATAAATCCATAGTCCCAAACGAAAAGCGACAGAGCCACAGCATGTTTGATGCTCTGTTTTGCGTCAAGCCGTGGAATGGCTATCTGAATTACTGTGTTGTCACTGCATTGGAATTTCGAGTGTGAAACCTAATCTGCGAACGTATTTCCAATGGAACTGTCCAGCGACCGTTGTATGATTGGTCAGGTGCAGCACTTTTGCTGAAAGATAGTAGGTAGGGTAAAGGCAGGTAAGTTTGCCAGTCATGTAAATTGGCTGCATTACATTTTTTTTTTTTTAATTTTAATTTTTAAAGCTTTTGAAAAAGCAATAAAGGAAAAGGAACAATAAATTACAATAAACAACAACAATTTACAAATGTTGAATACCAATTTTTTTAAAAAGGAAGAGCAAAAAAACCCAAAAAAAACCGGTGAGAAAACGGCTCTGTTTCCTCACCGAGATTATTACAATTAAACATCAGGAAATACGTACAACAATCTCAGTGATAAAGCGTACAAGGTTTCAAAACAATTAATAAACGAACACAAAAGAAGCAAACGAACGAAAAGTTAATGAGCTGACAGTCTGCATAAGGCCTACAAGATGCAATGACAGGGGACATCGTAGTAAACGTGCCTAGTTTAATGCTTGACAAACCAGGACATCAAACAAGCTGTGTCTCCATCGCTTTTCGTTTGGGACTATGGGTTTATTAATAAAAAATGTTCACCACATCATCCTCTACATATCCTTAAATTTGTGAAACGTCGTCCATTTACACCCTGTATACAAAGGTTATTCAGAAAGTAAATTCTGTTTTTAAATATTGCTGCTGTAGTACTGCAGTAATGTTCTTGCACATGTGTGCTAAATTTTGTGATATTGCCTTCATACTGGTGCCATTTTCAAAGCTTTGTCTCATCGTAATGGCTACATCCACGTCCGATGGGGATTTTGATAGACACGTCCGCCTTCTGATTGGTTTATTTATGCCCTCTCGTTATAAACGTCAAGCCAATTGCCACAAAGAATTCTGGGATTGCTTGATTTAGCCATAGCCTGCAATGATAAGAGATTGCAGGCTATGATTTAGCATATGTGTGGCTCTTGCTTTATAACGTGCGATGGAATCTGAATCAACAACATTTTGGTGTATTTTTTTCACTTAATTTTTAAAGAATATTAGCCACAATTTAACTCATTTTTCACATAAGTTTTGATGTACAGAAGATATTGCAGACTACATAGCAGGATTTGTTTTAAAACATGTGATCAAATGTGAAACTTGCGTTGCAACTGTGACATCTATTCCAAATATTAAGTCGTTCATTCATTAAAAAAAAAAGAATAAAATACTCGTTAACATCCATCTGAAGATCTGACAAAAGCATGCTAAAAGAAGTGAATCATTTTTTCGTACTGCTTCATATCTTAACAAAAAGGGAAATATACAGCTATTTTCCTTTTGTAGCTAAGTTTTATGAAATTAGAGACTTTATTGGCAAAAACTTTTACCCTCTTTAAATAATCATATACTTGATACAAGCTTCCCATTAGAAAATCATGCTGTTTCTTTTTAATTACGTTCTAATTAATTTTATCATTTATTTAAAATTTAATTCAAACAATTTAAACGATTATTTAAATTAACAAAAATAAATAATTGCAAATGTTATTGCTTTATTGGTACCATAGTGAAATGTATATATTAAAAAATATTATTATTATAACCGTGAAAATGTTACATTTTTATGGACAAAAGAAAAGGAGTCACGCAATTATTTATGGTTGAAATTTTCAAAACACATTATTGTTCACTTCTCTTGCTCTACACGTAACCTATGCCCTACGTTAAGCAATCCCAGAATTCTTCACGGCAACTGGTTTGACACATAGCCGTTTATTACGTCAGGGCATAAATAAACCAATCAGAAGGCGGACGTGTGTCTATCAAAATCAACGTCGGACGTGGATGTAGCCACTACGTTGTCTCATTCGTCCACTTCTTGACGAGTGTTTTTAATGCCTGAGAAAATCAAGACACCCACCATGTATGAAATTCGTTCTGTGATTTGTTTTCTGAATGTGAAGAACATTAAACTGACTGAAATCCACTATCAGATTTGTGAGGGTTATGGCAAACAAGCTATGAGTGGTTCAATGGTACGGAGATGGGTGTGGTTTTTAATGAAGGGTGTTAAAATGTGTTTGCTAAACAATTGAGAGAGAGCAATGAAATGGCCAACCATCTTTGATGAACAATGACTTGGTGCATATAGTTGACGAGAAGATGAGAGAGCACAGAATTCACTATGATGCTCTACCAGCATTTCCCCCAATTTCACATTCACTTCTTCAGTATCACAGGCAGCATCTATTTATAGCAAGAGAACACAACACCTGGTGCAGCACTACAATAAGTGCCTTAACAATGGTAGAAACTACATAGAAAAAGTAGTGTAAGATGTGTTCTGTTTTTTTTTTTAATGTACTGTTGGAACTTACTTTCTAGATAACTATTGTTTGTATTCAAGAACGATCTTATGTTTATTTGTTATGAATTTTGAATACTGTATTAGACTTGATTTTATTGCTGAAATTATTAATTTGTATTTATTTTATTTTTATATTTATAATCTGTCTGTTTGTATTTTAAAATATAGCGATTTTTAAGTCTGATTATTTTATTTTTATATATTTATTATTTATATTTATATTATATTGAATGTGATTTAGATTTTAAACCAAAATCTCACGAGCAAAATTGCTCGTTCAATTTTGGTAGATTGCGTAAATTTTGTAAATTGATAAATTATTTTTGTAAATCCAACTATAAATAAAGGAGAACATGTGAGTTCGTCCAACACCACCTCTACTCAAAGCCTGAGTGCGAAAACGTCATCATTGTTACATCACCTTCGGTAGGGTATTGTTAATCATATTTCTAACAATAATAGCCTGAAATTGTCCCTACCGTACGTGATGTAACAATGTATGATTTTTCCGTGAGCAGGCTTTCTCTTTAGGTGGTATTGGTTCGTCACGGAAACAGTTTTGCATTGTTGTTGCACGTTTAAGCATTGTTGGCGCTCAATTAAAAGCACACGCCTGAAAAGTCACCTGACCATTGTTGTCTGAGCAACAATTTTTATCATCAATCACAAAACTATAAATAAAGGAGAAAACATGAGTTCATCAAACGAAAAAATTTGAATGAATTGAATTTGATAAAACTAATTACCGCGCAAACAGCACGTAGGCCCCGTTCATTTTGTAAATAAAATAAAAAAATAAAAATAAAATATATGTTATTGTATTGTGGAGAATCTAGACAGTAATTTAAAAAAAGAATATTAATTTTTTGTGATGAAATTAAGAAAGACATTAAATAATGGGATATTAAATTTTTTGTGTTAAAGTTTGTTAAAAAAAAATAAAATTATATAATATATCTGTTCCCAAAATTGCTAACCACAGCCAGTTTGGCTAAAGACTCCTGCTTGTGTAAAGTTCCATCTTATAAGGAGATTACATGTGCTCTTACTCACTGCATTTGATTAAAAAAAAAAAAAATTGCGAGTAGCTTTCACCCAATTAAATACTCATATAAGTTTATCATCAATGTATGCAGTTTATATTAGAATCCTACTCTACAATTCAAGTATGTATAAACAGCACACATTGAAATAATCTTGATATGTGCAGTTTATCTTTTTTTTCTGAAAATGTTCAGAAGTGCATCAAATGGCTTTATGTGGGTTAAAGCTAATCGTAGAATTATATTTATCAAATTCAATGAGTTGGAGTATATGGAATCTCCTTGTTAGAGAGATTTGACTAAAAGAGGTTCAAGTGCAAATGTAAATGGTTTTTTTCAATCTCTGCATATGAAAATTTATTTTCTTACAAGATAACATCTTCATGTGTTCAAAAAATAGATTTAAATTTTTTGAAATGATTTAAAATATTATACATTGTAAATGTATTCTTTTTTTCAGTGGACGATTTTCGTGCCATTGGTAACAATCTCCTTCGTACTCATTTTAGAAAACATGTCGAGGATGGAACAATAGGTCGGGTGGAATTTCTTCCAATTTCTTGGCATAAAACATTGCATGGTGATGCTACAGGAATTGACAAGTAATGTGATATTTAATAAAAGATATTGTAAGAAATACTTATTTGATATCCAAATTTAACTTCAGAGTATTAAAACGTGCTCCTCTTTTCTTATTTCTCAGCCAGTTGCATCCAATTACACTAAACAGCATTCCAAAACTTCGTTATTTTGCCAATGACACAATATTGGACGTTTTATTCTATACCAGTCCCGTTTATTGCCAGGTGAGTAATTATCACTTAAATTGTTTACCTAAAATTTGAGCTAATTAAGTTACATGCTTTAACATAATCTTTTTAGACAATTGTCAATCAAGTTGGCTCAGAATTGAACAGAGTATATCATCAGTTTTTAGAACGAAATCCAACATTTAATGGAAATGTTTCACTAATTGGACATAGTTTAGGTAATTCAAAAGTTCTTTAGATTTTTATCTCTCTACTTTAATTTGTATTAATTTCGAAGAGCCTGAAATAATAATTTCTTGTGTTTTCAGCTTGTCTCCCCCCCCCCCCCACCTCCCTTTCCAAAGTGGATGTTGGGGGTGGGGGAGACAAGTTGAAAGCACTGAAATTAAAAAAAATAAATAAAAGGGTTGGTTATAAAGTCCTTACAGTTAATATGATGGAAGAGAGCCTCAGGCATATACAGTGAAAAAATGATTAGTCCTTTACACTAGTCCCACCCAGGGCAAACTACTTTTCCCAGTGATGAATCACTTCCATAGTCCCTTGTTGTACAAGTACGATGTTTGGCTCTGGAGGAACTGTTCCACTCGTCATCATCTTGGAGACAGCATTCATACAGCATGCTCTTCATACTTGGTAAGAGGAAGAATCTGCTGTGCCAAGTTGGATGACTAGTAGCAGTAATTCATACCTAAGAGTTCCAGTCTCTTGTGTTGCATGTGTTGGAGCATTGTCATGCTAGAGCAGCATTCATTTGGACAATTTTCTGCACTGCTTGTTTGCGATTGAGCTGGTTATGATTGTGTCCCTGTGATAATCTGTCCTTTCTGGGCATAATCCAGGGTTTATGCGGCCTTAAATTCCTGGAAAAGCCTAGAATTTTATTAAATGTTTTTCAAGGCCTGGAAAAGCTGGAAAAAAAAAAGTAAAATGTAACTTTTTCCTTTGGAATTTCTTTTATTTACTGAAAAAAATTCATTCAAATTTCATTTCTGGGTCCTACTAATTTGGATGATGGTCTCTGCGTGCGTTGAAGAAGTAGAAGCATGCATACAACCACACCATTAGGGCAGCTTTCTCTATGTAAAATTATCATTCTATCACTCATGCACGCACTAAATGGAACATTCCTAAATGGGACACTGTTAAAATTATTGCCAAACTAAAGAAATTACTTAAACCTTAAAGGATACCGAACACCTCTTGCCATTTTTATCAGTGACCAGAGGAAAGGCGAAAAACCAGATTTTTTCTCTTTGAAGTTCCTGTAAAACTTCTCTTTTTTAGAGAAAGAACGTTTCCCTACAATTCCTTAAATAATATGCCATTCAACATTCAATCATACGGGGTGTTTCATAGGCTATGACCAACTTGTTAGTTGAATAACTCGTCAACTGGTTAAGCTAGTGCTGTGAAAGTTTGTACACACATGCAGGGAGTCAAAGGAAATGGATTAGGCTTATTTTCAACGAATACAGTACCACAGTTGTTTATGCCGAAATGTCTCGATATTCAGTCAAAGAGCTTGTTTTTTTGGTCAAGACTTTTTATCATTGTGACCAGAGCCCTGCCGAAACACTCAGGAAGCGGTCTAGTGACTTTAATTTCCTTTAGTCTCAAGTGTTGATCCTGAAAGTTTGAAATAAAGATCTTTTTCCATTCAAATGTTATTCGCAGTTTTCTTTGGTCTATACCCTGTGAAACAACTGCAGTACATATCTTGCAATGCTCCAGCATCTTATAATTTGCTATGCCACTCGAACAAAATTTTACTTAAATTATTTTATGTCCCATTAGCAGGACAACATAGCAGTTTAGGCATGACCAAGGTGTTCTTCCATAGGAACGCATTATCAAATAAATAAATAACAACAAAAGGCAAGCAATAAAGCATGCTAGTAGCCTACAGGCATTAAAAACTCTTGTCTACCTTAACTTTGTAAACAAAAGTACGTGGTGGCATTCTGTTGAGTGACTTGAGCCTTTAAACTTCACAATGCCTCAGGGTGTACATGAAAATTGCATGAAGCATCACAACAAAAGCTGTATTTTCTTCTTCCATTTTTAAAGAAATTAGAGAAACAGAAAGATGCTATAATTCTTGGTCTGGAAAAATTATAAAACGTTTATGGGCGCCCTGCAAGATGGAGTAAAGCGTACAAATCCTGATAATCAAACTGCAGGACACCCCCTGGAATCTTTAAAAGCACTGCTATGAGGGAGCCAGTGTATTTCAGTGCTTGCCATGGGCTCTTCTTTTTCAGGGTCATTGTGATACACTTAGCACACCTTTTGTGACAAGGCACTCGAAAATGTACGAGGTCTGTTTAAAAAGTAATGAGACTGTTCCATAAAACTCTTTATTTAATTCTCATTTACAAGTCAACCTTATCACCTTCAAATAGTTCATCATAGTCTGAACTGGTATTTCCATCACATGCAAAGTTGGCCAAAAGTTGGCAGATGTGTCTTGTCGTACTTCTTCTGGAAAGGAATGAGTAATATGTGGTATCTCCCCTGTATCATATGGAGCTTTGCATTCAAAGTGCTACAAATGGTGGGTGCTATGGCTGTATGGATCTTCTGCATGATCTGTTCCACTATGATTCTTTGATTTGCAGATCTTCACAATGGAAGGCTACTTGGGATGGGGATCATCTTCAGGTTGATGTGGCACTTTAAAAGAATCACTAGTGGCTTGGAATGGGCTCGTACGATGAGGCCTAAACACATTTTTCATCATGGCATGGATCTGTATGTTGTTGTTTCTCTTGAGATGTAAAAAATATATTGGATGTTCTTTGAGGATTTTATTACATGCCACACCTCAGATGTGACTTTTCATCAATAATTTAAAAAATATATCACAGGCCATATCTTGATTTTCCCATTTAGCAGTGCCGTCTTGGGTTGGTTCTCTGCCAGTGAATCCGTGAAACGGAGCAGAGATTAAATTGCATTGGCATCTCTGCAGGAATACGTTTGCATGTTACCATTGTTGTTTCACTGACTTATGGTGATTGCAGTGATTTTATGACTGGCCCTTTTTAGCTTGTAGACTGTGCCTCAAAAGAGATGTCCCCTTGTTAGACCCCATGAGGTAGATTGTCTATAGTAGAGGTTCCCAACTTGTTAAATTTGCAGAACCCTTCTAGATATGTGACATATGTTTGGAACTCTTATTAATTTATATTAAATAATAAATGCAATGTTATTATGGATTAATTTTCATTTTAGACTTTAAATTATGAGTGTGGAAAAATATCTTTGCATAAAATTAGGAATTTCTCACGCACGATCCCAAAATTTTTGGCAGAACCCTGGTGAGAACCTCTGGCCTATAGCATCTGTCATCCCAGGAGGTGGTGCAACATGAACAACCATTTCTGGAATGACAACGGATATTTCCTTCTAGTTAAAATGTCCTTCACATTAGTGATGGGTCGTTTGCGAATGAACTGACTCTTTTGTACGACTCTTCAATGGGAGCTGGTAAGGAGCTAGCTCACCCTTCAGGAGTTTGCGACACGTAAATGATTTTCAAATAAAGGATGGGTCTGATACGATACGGATACTATCAATTTTATTGCCGACGCACGTTTCGGTGTTACACCATTTTCAAGGCTAGCATAATAATAACAAGCAAGGTTTACATTGGCATCATATTATATAGGAAAACAGGAGAGGGTAAACCTCGCTTGTTACTATTATGCTAGCCTTGAAAATCATGTAACACCGAAACGTGTGTCAGCAATAAAATTGATAGTACATGTATTTAAAAAATTCTTCACCGCTCTGTCATAAATAAAACTGACTAAAATTTGGCTATTTTCATTTATTAAATTCTGAAAAAATTTTGGAACTGCGTATTTCATTTGTGACAGTATTTAACAATTTGTGTTAATTTTTCAAAAAATATTGAAATACATAATATGGAAATAAAATAAATGCTATTAACGAACAAACATCTCCGATTTATTACAAAAATTTTCTGACCCAAAGGATCATTTATTAATTCACAGAAAAAAGTTTCCAGAGTTATAATGGAAATCACTTTTTCTTTCAAAAAAATGGCATGGGTAAAATGGTTAATAAAAAGCTTAAGATGAAAATTTTCATACAATAAATATGATTTATTCTCATAGGTTCAGTCATTTTGTTTGATTTATTGCTACGCCAGACAAAAGTTTCTTCTGGATCTGAGGATGAGCTAGAACATGAATTATCACCAATTATGTCTGATGAAGAGGATGAGGTTTACTTTATCTTTTGTGTTTCTTATTTTAATTGTAATCACTTTATTTTTATTTTTAATTAAACATTACCTTTTGTTTCTTTATCATTTTAAGTCAACAAAAGAAAACCAACCACCAGAAAAAAAAACTTTAGCAGATGTTTTGCAAGAATTAAATTTGGATGAGTATTTAGATCTATTTGAGAAGGAAAAAATAGATATTGATTCCTTGGTAAGTTTCAAAAAGTTTGCATTTTTAAAGAAATTGTAGCATTTGAAACGATCTTTTGTAACCATTACTAAGTTTCCTTTAGTTCTCTCATTATCTCTTACTAAAATAGATCTATTGGTTGTCATAATTTCTTTTGAAGGTAAATTTCATGTGATTAATTGATATTTTATTCCTTAATTTTTTTATAAAAAGATGTTGTGTCAAGAAAATGATTTGAAAGAACTTGGACTTCCCCTTGGTCCTCGAAAGAAATTGTTGAGCCACTTGAAAGAACAGAAAAATGAAGAGGTAAGTGTGAATGAAAAATGCTGTAATTTTAAATGCTGATAATTTGGGCTGATTATAAAATTAAAAGATATAGAATTGGGTGTTTTCATTCAACAAAGAATTCATTATTACAGTGTTCACGTTTCTGGTCGGCAGCTGATTACTTGTGCCCTTTTTTTGTTGCAGACAATTAGAAACATTTGTACGTGTTTTAGAAATTATAAATTACATCACGCAACAGCTGTATGAAATTTTGTTATAGCATTCCTTAGTTATACTACATGTATATGATTATATTACATGCAGGAATAGATGAGGAGTTATATACTATTACACGTGGTGACTAATACTTTTACATGTGTGGGACAAATACAGAGGTTGAGTCAAAAGTAGTGGGTGACTCAGGAGAGGGGGTTAGAGTTTGACGAATTGTGGGTGAAGACCATTTACCGCAAGGGTATATCGCAGTTTATTAAGAGAAAAGAGTGGGAAGAAACGTCAGTACGAATTTGAATGCCATAGACATTGTGCCACCTGCATCAGTCAGTGTAAAAATATGGCAGAAAAATTGGTGACATGCGGGCTCCTTCGAAAAAGGGGACCAGTGCGTGAGCAGCAGCCGCCGAAATTTGCAGCGTGGAAGGTCAGGGTGTGACCAATGAACGGACAGCATGACTGTGGTTCTCCCACTTTTCGTCTGGAGACATGGGCCTGGAAGATGCGCCAAGGATCGGAACACCCAAAGAAGTGGATGATGCAGCCATACGGCAACAAGTGGAAGCCAACCCAGGCAGCACCACCCGTGGACTAGCGGCGGACATCGGGACATCACAATCGTATGTGGTGCAACATCTACACGCCATGGGGAAAAGTCAACAGGAGCTGCCGTGTTGTGCCCCACGAGTTGACACCCACTCAAGCACAACAACAGATGAAGGTGTGTTGACAACTGCTGGAAATAATCAAGGTTCTGCCACATCCAGCATACGGCCCCGACCTGTCACCTTCCGACTACCATCTCTTCCGGTCCATGGTGCATTTCCTGCGTGGACGGCACTTCACCAATGTCAGTGAGGTTGAAGACGCCGTGCACGATTTTTTCGCCCAGATACCGGAGGAGTGTTTTTGCGAGGGCATCCGCCAACTGGCTGATCGTTGGATGAAGACCATCGAGCATGATGGACTCTACTTTGAAGATTAGCAATGAGTGGTTCCTGTCTGGTGACCATTTAAAAGTTTGCGTGGTGATCGGACACTGCTTTTGACTCAACCTCTGTAAACATTCAAGCTTGGACAGATTATAACTTGATGAACACAAGAGTTGAAACTGTGCCCTAGCTCTCATTCACTAAATTTTGGTAGGTCGTCTTATCTGCTTATTTTTCCCTCAAATGTATTTTTTATATTCAAAGTAGTCATATGTTCAGGGCAGTACGGCATTGGTTCAATTTTCTTTATATCATGTACAACATTTTCATAATGTTTATATTTCATTCTGTAATCCTTTGCTGAGCAAGCAGCTCTGTTTTTCCCTTATTACTATAATTTCATCCTTGTTTAATACGCTTTAAACTATTAGTATATTTTTGGAAAAATTTCCATTCATAATATGCAGCACATGCACCTAAAATAGTGATTGAGAGTAGACCTATGCTCCGCCATATTTGTTCAAACACATGATCAATTATGGTTGTCTGAAACTTCACTTTCATATTTTCAAAAGCTTTAGACTTTTTACATTTCCAAAAAATGAAAAAAGGAGAAGTATTCAAAATAAATTATCACATAACAAAATAAAAATTTTGCTAGCTGACACCAACAAGATTAGTGTAATTAGAGTGGAAATTAACTGGTCATCAGCGCCCCCACTATGAAGTCGTGGTAACTAGCATCAACCATTACTGTTGAGGTATAAGACGTATGCAAGCTGTAGCTAATAAGATGCATTTCCTTTCTTTGGATTTTATTTTAGCTTATTATAATTATTTAGCGATGTAGTGGCATTTACGAGGATGCCTTACGCTTGCTCGGCGTTCAATTGTTCGAATAAGAGAGAAAAACGATCGGATATCGCCTTTAACAATTAGGCCTAGCCCAGATTAATAAAAGCAAAAACAGATGATGTAGGCCTTCATGTGTTCTTGATAAAAGCTAAGGTTAGCCTATCTTGTTCATTATAGCCTGTATTCTGAGTTCCTGATTAGATTAGCCGTTAATACTTACGGAAAATAAAAGATAAAACTTAACGACATGTTAACGCACTAGCACCATATACTTTCAATCAGTATAATATCTTATGCAAACTCCGATTCATCATCGCTGAAAAGTTGGTTACCCAAACCACTACACGTAAATTGACATCTTAGGCCAAGTTCTTTAGTGTAGCGGGCTTAAGATGTCTGGATAACGAACGTTTAAGCTATGGATAAATCGGAATTTGCATAAGAAATTATATTGAAGATATATGGAGCTAGTGCGTAACATTTTGTTAAGTTTCATTTTCCGTAAGTATTAATGAAACCTCAATCAGTATGAGCCTTGGTTTACTAAAGTACACTTATACCAATAGCATTTATACTCTTCCCACCCCGAGAGCAAAATTTCGATTGTACATTTGTTTAAAATGTAAATACTTACTTTGCCACCTTAACTATATCTTAACAAGAAATTAATCCTCCCGAGGAAGGTAGCGGAAGTCCTAAGATCATTTATATTTACCCTTTTATTTCACGTTTTAACCCCCTCTCAATTTTTTATTTTATTTTAATTGATTATATCCAATACGTCCATTCAGGGCCTAAATGGCCGGAGGCCGACGAGTTGGGTCCCTGGATCAACCTGGATTAACGAAAGCTGTAAGATGGCTGCAGCAGCCGGGGAGGGAGGGGGTGAAGATCATATCTCACTGATGGTCACCCATCCAGTGACTAGCGGTGCCTGATGTTGCTTAACTTCCCTGAAATTGTGTGTTCAATGGAAGCCCGCCAGGCCACGGCCTCCCCCCCTAGTAAAAATTTTTAAATAGTAAAATTGATTTTCTCGAACGTAGTATTTAGAAAGTGTAAAAGAGCTCTATCTTCTTTCATTTCTGATCATTTCCAATCGAATGATATATAACATGCCATATGTTGCCATAGTTCTAAAGAACAACTGCCACCCCCGAAACTTCGATTCCAGTGGGCCAATCAAAGCCAAACTAAATAGTGAAGATGCACATCCCCATAGCAAGTTACATTTCGAATTCCAACCTTCTACCTCAAAAATGTGGAAATTATGAAGGGGACGGACATTGTGAAACCAATAAGTAGCTCCATTCTTCCGCTACTTAGTAATGGTGTAAAATGAATAATTCCGAGAGCAGAATGTATATTTCCTTTAGAATCCAAAGGAATAATTATTTGATGAAAAATAGGAAAGAAAATAATTTTTCTTGTTTCATCAATAATTTGAACAGCTGAGGTATGGCGTAGGATAAAACCCTCACAGACCATTTATGAGTTATTCAATAATTATTTCCTCTTATTTCTGTATATAATAATATTATATAAGATAATAAATGGATTAAATTTCAGAGATTTATTATTTTCATTTTATATTCATTTCCTGCATACAACACCATGATAAATATGATTGTAATAAACCGAATGTTTATATTTCTTATGACTTCACATCATCGTATTTCAAATTTTTACCTCAACACCGATGGCGGACATCGCTTCAATTCGCTTCCAATATGGCGTTATTTCCACTCTAATTATATTAATCTCGTTGGCTGACACAACAACTGCACAGCCATTTTAAACTGCTGCTGAGAAAACCTGGAATGTTCTAGGTTTGCTCTTATTAGTGAATCAAATGTTAGGCTTGCACATTAAAACTTTAAATTTGTCTGGTTTTATAATCGAATTACCGTAATTTTCAGTAATAACGCCGCAGCGACTGATAGGCCGCAGCAGCAAAAATTTAACAAAAATGGAAAATCTCTGACCGTTATGCCGCAGTGATTGATTGGCTGCACGCCCCCCCCCCCCCCTCCACCACACACACAATTGTTAATCTAAAATCAGTTTTCTTATATGCTTCAATAAAAATAATACGCATTTCAGTGGGAAAAATTTTTTAATTTCGTATATTTAATATATTTCTGCATACATTTCCTCCAGCACCTAATACATTTTTTGTCAAGTCCTAACTGCCTTGCTGCTGCACGATTGCTCTTTGGCCTTTTCAGTCTTTTCAATTGCTGTTTGTTTAAATGCTGCTGTATAGCTTGCACGTTGCTTTGACATTTTGAAAGGTAAAATGGCGAATTTGAAAAATACTTTTGCTCACAGTGGAGATAAGCTCCACCATACTGTTGCTTATAAAGGCCGCTCCACACTCTCGCGAGAATCTTGGCGAGAATCTTGCCGGCAATCTCGCAGAGAACCTCGTCGAGAATCTTGCCGAGAACTGTATCCACATTGTGTTTTTGCCTGTTCTCGCGTTCGCATCTCCTTTGTCTCGGGCAAAAAAACCGACAAAAATTGAAGAACCTGCGAGAACGAGGCAAGAACCCGAGAATGGGCTCCACATTCACGCTTCTTGTATTGTTCTCGCTTTCTCGTGAGATTCTCACGAGGGTGTGGAGCGGGCTTAAAATACTGGTGCTTCTTAAAATCACTTATTTACTTAAAGGACAACTCTACGGTCACATACAACTTTACTTAAATCGAAAGGCTAACTTATTAATAACATCATAGCATATTTAATTTTTTTAAATTCGAATCCTAAATGTGTGAAAATTCCGAGCGCGATTTGAAATCGGGGGGCATCCATCTTGGGTGGAGGCGTGACGTAGTGCGAAGATTGCTCCCAGCAAGGTTTGCAGTGAAGCTTTAACATTTACTATAGATCTACATTCACTCAGTACTGCGTTCACTACAATTTTCACAATGTCTGGACATGAAAGCAGCGATTCAGATATCCGTTTTAAGACTTACGAAGATATGGAGCCTTATTTTAACAACTATCTATATAATGAATTGGACAATGATTTGGAGAATCTTGTGGGTGATTTGGATGGTTTAGGCGTGAAACCGTATAGTTTAGAACCTCTCCTGCGCGATCACCCGTCATTGGACGAGGAATCCAGTATCGCCGAATCGACGGAAAATGTATCACCCGCAACATATTGTCAAGTATAATTAATACATATATTATTTAAATGTGAACAATTTCATGATATTAATTTTTAAATTAGGTATCAGTGCACAATATGTGAAGATATGCCGACATCACAAGTGTGAACGTATGCTGTCGTGATTATGCCGAGATCGATCAGCATATGCCCAGTGGTTCGGCGTGCATCACCGAAAATTCCGTCTTTTCAAAAATCTGTGTGGATTACGATATACCAACAATCTAATTTATCCATTAGATTTGAGTGCACCTGGGAAGAAATAAAAGAAAAGTTCTTCCCCGTTGCATTGTGACAGCCATTCAAAAAATCTTTCCTTCACAAAAACATTGTGGTTTCAAATACTGTAAAATTTTATTAAAACTAATTAAAATTCTCTCAAGCAATTTTCTTTGTTTATTGATCATAACTAAAATTTATGGAAAAACTAACTAAATTTCAGGTTATCAAATGTATTTTGTTATACCGATATATTTTAATTTACGATCATCACTAAATATAAACTATTTCAGCCAGTTTAAATGACAAATGTATTAGCTTCAACATTAAACAAAAATTTGCTACTGTTAGCACCATTTACTTATTTAACTAGATTACCTAATATAATTTTAATGGGGTCTTAGTCATCGGCGGATTTAAAGTATAATGAATGAGGGGGCTACCCCATCCACTGGTCAGTGGCGTCATACTCAATTAGGACAGTAATTAAGGTAATTAAGTCCCTATAGCCCCCCCCCCCCCCCCTAAATCTGCCGATGGTCTTAGTCAAACATTAACTAGCCCCCCCTCCTCTCTCTATTTTTGGTTGGCTTCCATTAAATGCTTCAATGAACAAAATAATTCCCCTTGACGAAGTAGCAGGAGCTTCGAGTTCGTCTATTGAATTTCTCGAATGTAGTATTTAGAAATGAAAACGAGCTCTTTGTTCTTACGTTTCTCATCATTTTCAATCAAATGTGGCCATCTGAACACTTCAAAACGTGTAGTTGCATTTTGTCCGGTTGGTTTTATCCGGATACCTCTTTAATTACATAGCCTTGCACAAATAGATAGTGAGCTTAATTAATACCTACATACATTAATACGACAGGATCAATAACAAAACAAAACTTTTCAAAGTGAGCGGAGTAGTTCGCGGTCGGATGCCAGTTATCTCTTCGATCAAAAATTATCCATTTCTTCCTAATTCTTACTTAGGAAATTGAAAGAGTGATAAATTATTATCACTACCTCTATTCTTATAGCCAAATACTAAATAAGAATGAGGCTGAGGCATGACGAATATGCGATTTACCATTCACGAAGAAGATTGGTCGTAAATACCTACTCAGTGAGAAAATATCAGGAGACGTTAGAGAGAGAGAGAGAGAGAGAGAGAGAGAGAGAGCTAATTTTTAATGCTGGGGCATGACGGTAAAATCCATGTCAACATAGTGAATTAGAGAAATAATTAGCATTAATTGTTTGAAAGCTTCCATACTGTGATTTTTTAGTAAACAAACTAAAAATAGTTTCAAAATTCATTCAGTGTCATTCATGTAACGTCTCATTTTTTAAAATCATCCATTCGTGATTTCGCTTTAAAGCTACACACATTTCAATAAATAGTCATTTACGGTATGTGGCAAAATAAACAGTATTGAAATTATGAAACATATTTGACACATGTGCATTTCAGTACTGTTTATTTTGTCGCATACTGTACATAGAGTACATTAAATGAATTAAAATGACCAAAATAATTATTATATAATAAAAGGAGTGGTTTGATAATATTTCAATAACATGTGAATTACCTTTTTTAATTCCCTCCTTCATTAGAACTTACATTGGTGCCTTTCATTTATTTATTTTATTTTATTTTAATTTTATTTTATTTTCATTCAAAAAGGAGATTCACATTTATGTTATTATAACCAAAGTAATATTTGGAAACTCTTTCTAGTTTTTTTTACTTAAAAAAAACACGCTGTGGAAGCTTACAGACAACTGGGATTAACATTAAAACATTAAATCAACCCCATCAGCTAACCTCGCACTACGTCACTTCCGGAAAAATAATGGCCGGCGCGAGGGGAGTGCAAATGTGCTATTTTTCGCTTTTCAAAGCATTTTTTACATAAAAATTATGGACCAAAATTAGAAATTTAAACGGAATTAGAAATTATGGACCAAAAATTTATATTCTGTAAAAAAATTATCTAATTTTTGCGTAGAGTTGCTCTTTAAGTGAGCACTTATGTTCAATCACATGACTGTTTACTCCTGCGGTATTATATGCAGTTTTTCATAATACACAGTAATGATGTTTTTAAACTTTTATTTTGCATAATACATGCATTAAATTCTGAAAATTACAGTATTTATACCTCACTCTAATATATTATGATTAATTTAATTAAGTAATTTATAAATTATTTATTTCCTTATGCTTGTACACTAATACTTTATATCAATAAAGTAATCTCTCAAAATTGACTCAAATAGGTATAAATAATCCCAAAATTTATATTAAAATTTTGATTTCATTAATTTTGCAAATACAGTTAAACTCCAGTTTAATGAAATTTCAGTTTAGCAAATTTTTTTCTAGGTCTTAGCTGCAGCCTTCTATTTTATCAGAAAATAAATAGATCCAGGAATAGCAAAACGGTGGAGTTTTAATGGAGCCAATGTGTTTCGAAATAACTTCATCATCAAGGCAAAAGACATCTAAAAGGTAAATGAGCCAGGGCTCCCAAATTTATGATCTGCATCCGCCAATCAGAACAAAGGTGATAAAGATAAAAATTGATAGGCAGGCATCCTGATTGGATGCTCTAAAATCTCTTCTGTATCGTGGACTAATGATGTTGTCCATCAAAATTGATTTCTTTTTCTTTTTTACTTAAAGCCATTTGTTATTTGTTGTTATTATAATCATGTATTTCACTTGCTGTAATTTGGCTCTTCGCATGCCTATCAGTTTTTACCTTACCACGTTCGTTCTGATTGGCGGATGCAGACCACAAATTTGGGAGCCCTGGCTCACTTATCTTCTACATGTCTTTTCTCCCGATGATGAAGTTATTTCTCAATGATTTAGCTCCGTTAAAACTATACCCGTTTGCTATTCCTGGACTTAATTATTTCCTGATATTCACAGCAATCCTGTCTATCATGGAACTCTTCTATTTTAATATAAAATTGACTTCATTTTAACTTTCAATAAAGAATGCATGATGCTTTGCTGTTGTCTACTTAAATTACAATAGGTGTTTTTTCCATCTGGAGTTACTGCTTTTCGAATAGTGTTCCTGAGTTATAACACATGTTGCTCTTTTGCCTTTTCTTTTGTTTCCTCCAACATTATAAAAGAACTAATAGTTTTCTTTGTTGTTGTTGTGTTAATCTTCATATAACTGTCACCCCAATTTGAATGTATGTGTTGTTGATGAATTAATCCTATGCTGATAATGGGTGTGTTCACTTGGAGACTGTTTCTTTATTCACTCGTGTGACTAAGAGTTAACTGCCTTGATTCCCATCTCCAGGTTGGAGTTAAAAGCAGTGTATTTGCTATTCAACCATTCAACTTGGCCACACGTAACTTTCGAAATTACATGATGCAAAGAAAAATGCATCTTAAATTGATCGAAAGTTTATCTTGAGACAATTTCTTTGGCATAATTATTAATTTTTATATGCATCTTAAATTTTTTAAGAGTTTAATTGTTGATGTTTAACAATTTAAATAGTGTAGAAATTTTTTAGGCTTATGAATGATACAGTATTCTTTATTTGGAAGTTTTTTTTTGTGTTAGTTTCAGTTTAATAATTTTTGTTTCTTTTTCAAAATTTTCTAAAAAGATTGAAGTAGACATTAAATGCTGTAGCTAATAGGGCTGAAGTTACCGGTACTTAATTACCTTGTGTGAAATCCATCTTGATAATTTTTTTCTATTAATAACATTACAAACAGAACATATCTGGAAGTTGTCTGCCAAACAGACCAGCTGCCCAAGAAATGGGATTGACGAAAAATGAAGAAAGTATATAAACAAAAAAAAAATTAACAAATAAACAAAGGCAGATTGTGCAAAATTAGAATCATTGCTTTATTATTAAGCCATAATTACTCACTTTAAATTTAGGCCTAATTTCTCAAACAATTTCACTGTGATCTGTCCTTTCTTCCACAAATAAAAATTGGAAACAATAAACTATCAACATCTACTTTGATAAGGCATTAAAGACAAATGCTAAAAACTGATGGAGAAAAAGAACGATCATGTCATATTGACCCCTGGCACGAGTAATTAAAGGTTAAAGGCAGATTGACCCCTATAATCTGCATAAATACTATAAAAGAGGGTTACTTTGCACCACTCTTGAAAAAAAGATTCAACGTTGCTTAGCAGCTGTTCTAATAAATATTTCCAAACAGTTTTGATTCTACTAGACAGTTGGAAATTTGTATTTTGCTTTTAGAAAACGACTTAATCAGAAGGCATGTGTCATTTATTTATGTATAGAACTTAATTGTCTAAATCATACTTTTAAAATCTTAATTAACTATTAATTAAATAATCTTAATGATTATTTTTACATGTATTATACTATCAATAGTAATTAGGTGGTTATGTAATTTGGCAAAAATGGGGCTATTTTGCACTACCTAAAAAGTGGTGCAAAGTGACCCCACAGTATTCTTTTATTTCGTTTTAGGCTTAATTAAGCTCAGTATCCATCTTATTGTGTTGAAAATAAATATTGCTAATAGATTAATGAAAGTAAAAATATAATTTCCGGAACTGGCAAAAATGCAAATAATGCAGAGGACCGAAAACAAATTTTTATAAGGAAAAAGGATGTGGATAAATTAATACTAATGCAAGAAATAAAACACTCTTTAACCACAACGAGTAAAAAGAAAAAATACGACCTGTAAGTACTTTTCGAGAACGAAGCTCTCATCTTCAGCAGGATTAACAGGGAGTAACACACAAGATGCAACTGAGTGTGTAATCGACAATCGACAATTGAACAGTGTAGTGTATCGGTATTCGTGTGGAACTTGAAGCATAGCTTCCATAATCTCACCCTTCATAATCATATTCCAAGGGAAATACACTGAACTAGAAAAGAAGCCTGATGTACCCACAAAGGTCATCCAAAGTATGAAAGAAAATTGCCTCCTCTTTGTGAGGTTCCTGGGGATAATTATTGAAATAAGTGGTCGAATGAATAATTAATTATTTATAAAGGACTGCGCCAGTGGATTATACTTTCCACAAAGTGTTTATGATAAATTTAAAGTTTATCCCATTCACACAAACTAGTTTCTTCCCGCTTAAACAGGCCCGGCCAAGTGAGGAGAAAATCAAAGTACTCGAGGCAGTGTTTAACATAAAATAGAATATTTATTAGGAACATTCAACAATTGTATAAAACAGAATTTGAGATAATAAGAAATGAAATTTAATCAATGATCTGTAAACCAATGTATCTCTAGAATGATTCAATTTGTAAAAAGGAAAAACTTTGTATTTAATTGTAATGAACCAATAATTTGTATCTCAGAATATAAATGATAGAATATCAGAATTGACTTCTGATAATGGTAATAAATGTAATTATAATTCTTTAAGACAAGAATAGAATTTGGAAATTCTAACAATCAATTTTCTAAGACTAAAAATATTCTCAATCGACTTGTAAGTCCTAACTGTTTAATAATGCTAATTAAAGTATAGAAATATAGAATCACTGTTCTGTGGAATTTTGTCTCAAATGATTTAACAGTAAAGAAGTAGGTTCTTCTGACAGAGCTTAACTTAGATAATCAAATTTCTGGCAATAATATAACTAATGGCAAGACTTTATGTAAGATAACAAAATGATCAGACTGATGCAATTAAACTTAAAGGGGTGATAGAATTAAACTGAGTTGTAACTTGACTCTAAAATGTAATTGTCTTTCCCACTAGAATTTTAGGAATAAGAATGTTCCGTTCCCATTTTAAATGAATAGAAATTGAAATAAAGAAAACATGAATAATATGAATAGAATGGCCATTGAGACATTAAATTGGAAATGGGCTTTACCGTGTCTTCTCGAATCTGTCCGCTCTTGGATGGCACTCGCTCTCTGGCTCCGTCGAAACGTCTGGAGGGGGGGGGGGTGGACTCCTCTTCAGAAATGGCTGGTAGGTTTCTCTGCTAGGCTCCTTCTTCCATGATGAAATTTTTATACCGTTCTGGGCTGGCTTTTCTTCTCTCAAACTAACATTAACTTTCTTAGCTATTGAATTGATTGAGCTGGTGCGCAGCTAGGTGGAATATACTTAAAGAATCCTCGGCATCGAGCTAACTCAAGAATTACGTGGTGTGAAACGTAATTAAAGAAAACTAACTTAAGGTGAATCTAAAATATTAATTTAAAACTTCCCATCTGAATTCATTTGAAGTTCAGATAGAGGCCGAATTGGAAAATAATAAAAATGCGAGTAGGTGAACCGCACACCCGGTTCTCTTAAAATCAAAACTTCTACTACTGAAGATTCTTTCTCTGGAACTACTGACAAAACAGATCCAGTTTCCTTAACCAATCAAACGTTCGAATACACGCTAGACAATCACCAAAAGGTGATTCTTCAACCAATCAAGAACTTGGTAACATTTCTCAACTTATTTGAAATTTATCACTCACGTGACAATTAGTCACATCTGGCCATCTTCATCGTTCAAGATTCACTCTTTGTTCTTAAAAACATGTTACACTCCTACGTCCCGTCTCGAATTCGATCCTAACAACTTTTCCAACAATGCCAATACTCTTGGGTCCTTGAACAAAAGTCAAAACAATCCTATTCTATAAGGTGTAAACTGAATCCTTGACAATCCCCTTGCTGTTGACAGCAATTCTGGCACCGTTTAAGGGCTTCTTAAAATCAAGCAGAGAAAAAACATTTAAAATATTTATTATTTAATTCTTTACTATCTCTGAATCCGTTCTAAATCTTTCAAAAATGCTAAACTTACGATCCATAAACAATCCTAACGTGAATAAATTATTACATTTGCATAATTAACGTTAATAAATTCTAAATTCTAAAACTGGCTAAATACTCATTCTCGAAATCCTACATCTTGGTGGAGGAAAATTTGATTGACGACTGTCTAGACTAGAAGCAGACCACTAGTATTAGATAAAACACGACCTATGAAGTCCAGTAATCTGGAAATATGACATTATCAATGTCTTCAAAATTAATATCAAGTATATGCCTTGGATCACGATATCTCTTTCTATGTATAGGATGATTTAAAATGCCCGAGACTAGCTCGTTGCTACGATTTTCTATATTGGGCAGCATGGATTCCATGAGCCCTTGAACGTATTTGCCAATATAAGTCATGTTGAAGTCATTATAAATGGAGGAATTGCGAACAATTCTCCGATCTTTTTGCGCAATAGTCCTAAGGGTAACGTTTTGGAACGTTTGCAGTTCTTTCCACCTAGTCTTAAATATTGTGGCCCAGACGGGCATACCATACGTCAAGATGGTCCGAACAATGACCTTATAGAGTAGGAATTTATTATCAATGTTTAGAGCACTATTCCGGCCCAGCAGAGCAATCAAGCTAAACTTGGCTCTCCTGGCCTTATTCAACGCATAAGTTGCGTGGGGAGTCCAGGTAAGTTTAGAGTCAATAACAACACCAAGATATTTATAAGTTTCAACCCAGTCCAGTTTTTTGCCATATAGTGTTAGAGAATCTAATGATCTCTTTCTTTTCTTGGAGACAAACATCGCCTTGCATTTGTCTACATTCAATTTTAGCCTCCACTTGCTAAACCAGCTTTCACACTCCTTTAGAGCCTTGTGTAGCCGCGAGACTACTACGGCTGGTTGACGAGCACAGGTCAGTATAGCAGCGTCATCTGCGTAAAAAAAGAGCTTACAATTGGAAGGACTTGGAAAGTCTCGCATAAAATAATTGAATAATACTGGCCCCAGTACTGAACCCTGTGGGACACCTTCTTTTACTTCATACATAGGAGATAGACTATCTCCAACTCTGGCCTGAAAGAACCGGTTGGAGAGAAACGAGTGTATCAGAGTAATTATGTCTTGAGGAAATCCATCCATAATCATTTTAAAAATAAGACCATCGTGCCAGACTTGGTCGAAGGCTTTGTGTACATCGAGGAAAACGACCCCACAATACATAGAGAGATTAAGGGGCTCATTGATGTCCGCTGCGAGCCTCCATGTTTGGAGTTGGCAGGAATGGTTTGAGCGAAAGCCAAATTGTTCATCGCGGATGAGATCGTTGGCATCACAGTGCTCAATGAATCTCTTGAGAATTGTTTTTCCAGGATTTTGGAAATTGATGGTAACAAGCTGATGGGCCTGTAGCTAACAGGATTTGCAGGATTTTGTCCTGGCTTAGGAATGCTTAAGACAACTGATTGCTTCCAAGCATCCGGGAAGTAAGTGTTCTTCCAGCAGTCGTTAATCACTTTTGCAATATCTTGAATTGTATTTTGAGGTAAATTTTTTAAAGCACTGTTCTTAATAGAGTCTTTACCTGGAGCTTTTCTCATTTTTAAATTTTTAATGATGCTTTGGATTTCATTTATATCAATGCCATGTTTGGGAATTCATTGCCGTGAATATTATAGAAGCCAGTTATGCAGGATTTTACTTTCTCAGACATATCAAGTCCTATTTGCCGACCATCAGTAGGCGTGACAAACTGTTCTGAAAGTGAACTTGCAATAAGCTGCGCTTTATCATCATCATTCGTGATGAATTTGCCATTTTGGGCTAACAGGGGTGGAATATTAATGGCTTTCTTGTTTTGCAAGGCTCGAACCATGCACCAAATAGAGTTATCGTGGGTCGACAGACTCTTAACTTTATCGTTCTACCTGTCGTTACACTGAGTGTGTAAAGAAACAACTCCTATTTATAGGGAATTTTAGCCAATAACAGAAAAGGCACACAAATAGACAAATTATAGAAGGTTGAATCATGACCAATGACAGAAAAGGCCACACGAATGGGTAAGTTCAGTGATTGGTCAAAGTTGAAAACCACTGAATCAGTTTGGAATCCCCTATAGGTCCCTTGTCAGAGTTAAGAAGGTCACTGCTGTTGGTAGAGTGGATTTCCATGCTCTCAAAAGCGTCCAGGAGTCGTTTGTTTTTTATTGATCTTAAAAGTTTTAGGTTTTGTACAGAGAAATCATGTCCAGTGTCCAAGGAATGCTTTGCCATGGCGGAGAGGTTGCTTCTACGGAACTTCCGGTGGGCTAAATGTTCCTTGAAGCGGGTCATAATCTATTATTTCTTGCATTAGTGCTAATAGATTATGTTGTTATAGTAGAATGGTTGCTAAGTAGAAGGCAGAGCTTGCCGATACAGAGATTACTCCACTAAATTTCTGGAAGAACTCCTTGAATTGATAAGAATTGGAACATTTTATTTTAATGTCCCTAGAAGAACAATAAACCATGAAATAAAACAATATATGTAAATATTTTTTTACTATAGTCATTGACATTTTCACACACTTTCATATCACTTGTGCCTTTTGTTTAAGGAAATAATACCAAATTTTATACCAGTTTGTTAGTTGCCAGTTTTTCATATTAAATATAATGAGTTGCACTTCTGTAAAATTTGATCGTTTTGCCTTTAATACCTAAAAAAATCTACTTCCAGTCATTTCCTATTTGGTAACAAAATAAATTTAAGTGGGGATACATTGCCTCAAGATCTTGCATGCTCCTCTGGTATTCTTTCCACCACTTTTAAAATATTAATAAAAATTTAAAAAAATTTTGTTATGGCTTTCTATAGTAATAGAACTGTTTTCATGTTGTCTTATAATACACCAATATCTTTTTCAAAAGTTATTTTACAAATTTGCTTTACCTTACATGAGTTTTCTTTAAAAAACTCTCAAAAACTATGCAGATCAATTCTTTCATTCATAATTTTTTATTCAGATGGTCAGATCTTTTTGATTAATGTATTTGTCATTTCAATATTAGTTTGAAGTTAAAAACTAAATATTTTTTCAAAGTTAATTTGAAAAGAAAAATTAAGAAAGAGAAATTCTATACTTATATCCAGGTTTAATTTTTAAAATTAAAAAATTCATTTTAAAAGTACATTAAAAATTCTTTTTCTAATTATCTTTATAGAATTCCAAAAAAGTAGAAAAGATTTCTACCAGTTTTCACAGCAGAGAAAAATTCTCAAAGAGGCCACAACTCGTTCGAAGGCATTCACTGTCGACTGTCAATTACATGGTTGGATGTGCTGGAACGGGCCAACCCCTCGTGTCTTATCCAAGGTTTCCTTTCCATATAACTATTTAATATTTGAAATAGGAAATTTAAATGAAGTTATTAATTTTTATTGTTATATATTTATTTAATTTTTTATTTTTTTAATTTTTCTTTATGTAACAGTTTGGAATTCAACCCTAGCTGTTTTTTTGCACTTGGCTCTCCAATAGCTATGTTCCTTACAGTCCGAGGTTTGACAACAATTAGGAATGACTTCCACTTGCCTACTTGCCCAGCCTATTTCAACATATTCCATCCTGTAATTTAATTAAAAATAAAAGAGAGAGCTAACTTATAATGAATTTTCCTAAAGAACTTATTTCTTGATCTAATAATTTTTCATAGTTTGATCCTGTGGCCTACAGAATGGAACCTCTAGTAGACCCAACTTTTACTCTAAAACCAGTTCTAATTCCTCATCACAAAGGAAGGAAAAGAATGCATTTAGGTAGAAAAATTGAAACAAATCCTTAGAGCTTTTAATGTGTTATAGAATTTTCAAGTATATGCAGTTAATCTTTTGAACTGAAACTTATAGATTACTATAATTTTGATATTTATCTTATCTCAATAGATGTTCACATAGAGTATTTGAAACTTTTAAGAGCTTTTACTGTTGTTGGCTGAAAAATAATGCACAGTCGCTGATAGCTTGCAAAAAAAAAAAAAAAAAAAAAAAAGAGAGAGAGATAGAGATTTTCAAATAAAATAAAAAAGTTATGAAAGTTCATTTATTAGCTACAAAAACTTAATTTACTTTTCAACATTGTTATCATTTATAAGTACCTGTAAGTATTCTACTATAATGTGATCTCGCATCCAGAGCCCAAAAGGAACAGTAAAAATTTTATCCTCTTGTATAATGCAATCCCCATTTTTGAATTGCTGCTAGCTTACGAGAAATAAAACATACATAAATATTCAGAAAAAATCTCTTTATTTTTTACAATTTTAAAAATACAGAGGTTGAGTCAAAAGTAGTAGCCAACTCGGGACGGGGGCGTTAGAGTTTGACGAATTCTGAGCAAAGACCATTTACCACAAGGGTATATCGCAGTTTATTAAGAGAAAAGAGTGGGGAGAAACGTCAGTACGAATTTGAATGCCATAGACATTGTGCCACCTGCATCAGCCAGTGTAAAAATATGGCAGAAAAATTGGTGATACGCGGGCTCCTTCGTCACTATTGGAAAAAGGTGGCCAGTGCGAGAGCAGCAGCTGATAAAATTTGCAGGGTGGAAGGTCAGGGTGTGACCATTGAACAGACAGCACGGCGGTGGTTCTCCCGCTTTTCATCTGGAGACATGGGCCTGGAAGATGTGCCAAGGAGCGGAAGACCCAAAGAAGTGGATGGCGCAACCCTACGGCAACAAGTGAAAGCCAAGCCAGGCAGCACCACCCGGGGACTAGCAGCGGACATCGGGATATCACAATCGAGTGTGGTTCGACATCTGCACACCATGGGAAAGGTCAACAGGAGCTGCCGAGTTGTGCCCTACGAGCTGACCCCCGTGCAAGTACAACAGTGGGTAAAGGTGTGTCATCAACTACAGGAAAAAATCTAGGTTCTGCCACATCTAGCATACAGCTCCGACCTGGCACCTTCCGACTACCATCTCTTTCGGTCCATGGCGCACTTTCTGCGTGGACGGTGCTTCGCCAATGTCGGTAAGCTTGAAGACGCCGTGCATGACTTTTTCGCCCAGAAACCAGAGGAGTGGTTTCGCGAGGGCAACCACCACTGGCTGATCGTTGGATGAAGACCATTGAGCATGATGGACTCTACTTTGAAGATCAGCAATGAGTGGTTCTTGTCTGGTGTCCATTTAAAAGTTTGTGCGATGATCGACCACTACTTTTGACTCGACCTCTATACATAACTAGATGTACATGTTTTTGAGAAGTTAGATCTCTGTACATAAACAAAGATCTTCAACATACTTTCAAATTAGCTTTTGACGACTGAAAAGTGGATGGGAAATTGAGAAAAAGTGAATTAGTGTACTGTATACATGTAATGTACTGCACTTTGTTTTTACTGCATAATGTACTGTGATGTATATCAGTGCTAGTTTTGTTTGAAGATTGTCAAACCATCGTTGTTTTAACCCCGCCCCTCTGCCCAATTGTTGTAACACTAATATTCGTCTCTTGTATAATATGGTCCCACAAATTTAAATGTTTTTAAAGGTCCAAATTTCTCACATTATGATAGAATATTTATGATACACATTTCTCCCAATGGTGAACCAGTTTTCTCATCCTGTCAACGAAAAATTCTGGTGGTCTCTCCTTTCCATGACCTCAAGACAATTTCACTGCATAATGTGGTGAAATAAATATCCTTATGGCCCCTCTCTGCATTTGGCAAAAAATGAAAATCATAGGATTCATTTTTCCAGTTAAAAATTCTATTACTGACAAAGAATGAATGAACAGAATTCAATGTATCGTTAATGTACTGGATGAATATAGCTGCTACGTGGCAGCATAAGCTGTTCTGTCTCACATTATGTGTAACTGTGAATTACTTTTCAGCCATCTCTTGTAGAACCAGTGTTTGTATCATTTGAAATGTAAGGTGACTCGAAGGGAATATACAAAAAGAAACACTGATAATAATTCAGTCAGTGAAAGAATTAAAAGCTTGAAAGTTACATAACCAGTAATTGTTTATGAATGTAAGTTATGTAAATGCTGCTAGTGGCACTAGTGGGGCAATATGGCAACACTGAAGCAAAAGAAAGCATTTTGTGTGTTGGAATTTGCATGTACAGGGGCTATTGTAAACAGTGTAACAACACTTTATCAAATTTGATAAGTGTGCACTCTATAGAAATTGATTACATGTTAGGCAAAGTAGTTTGAATAGGCTATCTGCAAGCATCGAGGAGGTTAAACTCCATTATTAATGTAAAATATTAATTTGTATCTATTATTATTTATGAGTCATATTTAGATTCTGACAGTGAAAACTTCTAATTTTGCAAATCTTAAGGAAATTTCATTTTTGTCTGAACCAAAATAATGGAATAATCAAAACACCCAGCCAAAATAATGGAATAATCTTATAAAATGTTATTTTTTATTCTAAATGCATGTTTGCTTATTTGCATAAAATATGATAGAAGCAGTAGACAGGCTATCAATTTGTACAAATGAAGTCCCAAGAAAATCGACAGGTGGGCCAATACAGAACTACAAGTGCCAAAATCCATGGTAGGCAATGCTTATGAAGATGTGTGTTTTAAGCCTTACACATAAGTGCTTCTGCCTACCTTAACATCAGACATGGCAAATCATGAAAACCTTCATCCTGAAAAGAATGGTTAGAAGATGGCAACTTCATTGGCAGACTCGTGTTTAGCAATGAGGCAATCTTCTGCCTGTTGTGGGAACTCGTTGACAGAGCACTATACATCCCAGTGAACAAAGACTGTTTTGTGCATTGAGCAAATGCAATGCATCTAGCTCCATATTTTTTTGTCGACCCTACTAACTTTCTACTCCTATTAAAATTGGACATATTAACAGAATTGCTTGTGTCCCATTTGGAGGAGGATCTTCCTGATGTGGTGTTTTCAACAGGATAGTGCTTAACTCATTTTCACATGGATGATTGCTGGTATCTGAATGATACCCTACCAATGCTGCATTGCCTGAACGTGGTCACTACATTTGACAGCTTGTAATTTCATTTTATTGTGGTACATCAAGGATAAAGTGTTTATCACCCCCCCCCCCCTCTCTATGAAAGTAAGAGCTACTGAAGTAAGATGATCTGAAACTTGCATATCTGAAGTTACAAGCTGTCAAACTAGCTGTGGAGTCATTGCACCAGGATATGCTAGAATGCATCTCAGCAGAGCTCGAGTAATGTCTTGACAGCTCTCGTGGGACCATGAGTACCTACATTGAACATTTGTAATATGCAGGTAAAAGTGTATTTTCATGTAATAAAGTACAATTAGGTCAGGAGTGGATAGATGACTTACTTTTGTGCTAATTAATTAAGCATCTTTTTGATAAGACAACTTGATAATGTTAATTATTTTTTATTATATTCTTCAATGACACATTTTGCTATTTTGATGGTATTCCTCACATTTTGCCATAGACCTCATATATATAGTCGAGGGCAGATTTTGAGTCAAAAATTATGAAAAAATCCATCTGTATTATTGAGTACCTCTGTACAGTATTTCAGAGAACTGTTTATTATTTTATGTTAAGCTAAATTGTCTTAACTTTTTTTTTTTTTTTTTTTTACATTGATAAAATAGAAATAAACGAGTTCCATGTTAATTTGTATTTTTTTTCATTTTTATTATCTTAGAAATTAAAGAAAGTCTTGCAAGGGTAGGAAATGACTTAAAACAAATGTTACTGGATTCCTTGAAAAGTACTTGGAATTCAATTAATGAATTTGCTCGAGCACACAGAACAACACCCGCTGAAGTTGAAGCAGAGATGGAAAAATTATCCTCTGAACACTTAAAAGGCGAAGAAGATAATGATAGTGGTAATTAAATATTCTTAAAAGAAAAGGAAGAGTGCACTGTAAGGGTATTAGAAGTAATTTGGCTGATGTTTTGTGGTTCCACATCCTGTTGAGCTCGAATATGTTATGCAAATAAGTTGTGTGTGTAATAAGTAAGATGAATAGCATATTTTCGTGAATATACCCCACAGACAAACTCGTGCATTTCGATCTCGTACATGGTTTATCTCAAGTTTTTTAACTTCACTTTTAAAGCATTAACTTTTTTATACATTTACTAAAAGTTTCATGTAATCGTAAATTGAATCGCATATCTTTTTAACGTCTATCTATAAAATCCGTCACAATGTGGTGAAATAAGAACAAAAGGGCCACGTGATCAGTGTCCATGGAAAAACGAATTATAATAAAGAAACATTCGTTATTATTATTAATTCTCGATATCACCTATGTAACGTTCACAAAAATAATGTGTGACGGGAGCTGTTATCTTGTTGCAGTATCCTCTCTGGCGATGCAATTAATGGACCAAATGGAATACGTTTCTCATAAAGAAGTTCCTGATATGTTTTTAGAGTTCATTCTCAGTATCCAAGTCTGTGTTACCATTGTACGCAAACCCTGCCAAAATTGTTAATGAACCGCTACTGTTTTGTCAACTAAATCATTCTTTAGGTTCATATAGGTCATGGCAATAAGTATTGCAGCCATCTGGCCCATCAAGATGAAACCGCTTTTCATCAGAAAGAATAATCTGTTGTCATTCTGATGTCCAGGCAATATTTCCTCTTTTTGTGGTTGTCACTTGAGCTTGGTTTTGCTCTAATCTTTGTGCATTTAACAATTGGGTCTCTTGGAAATTTGACGTGTGGACATTTTATTGTTTGTAGTTAGATGTTTGACCGGCATTTATCATGTTGAGAAAAAAAGTTTTGACCGCCCACTTCATTTTTTTGTACCACGGTAGGTTTCTTAGTTAATATATCATGGATGACTGGTAATGGCCCTTTCAGATTTTCTAGCTTCATGTTGAAAGTAAATCTGTCTGATTTCATCCTGGGATAATTTATTACACACGACATTCAAAAATATTTTAGAAGTAATGAATAATACTCTAAATGCCCTTTGGCATTCAAATGAGATGATTCATGGAATGGTTCATTCTCTTTTAAGGTTTCAGCCTGGTCTTATAATTTTTTAACAGGTGAAATTTGAAAATTGTTAATAATTTTGTTTTGAAAATAAAATATTTTGTTTCACAGCAGATTTTGTGTCATGGCATATACAGTGCAGCCCCTCTGTCATGGTACTTGGAACCAAGATTCCACTGCCCGCAACATAGTGAATCACGACATCGTGAGTTTGCTATTCTGTGACAGATGGCACCACCTTAGATAATGACAATAAAGTACACTATCTAGCCAAAAGTAATTGAACACTTTCGATTTTAGACGTTTTGTCGAATATCTAGAAAAATACTTGACGAATTATCCTGAAATTTCAGGGGTGTAAAAAGGATGTTACACCTCGTATACTTCAGCGAAGGTTTCTCCCGAAGGCAAATAGGGGACCAGCAAAGAAGTGAACCAAAAAATTGTTTGGAATCACCCTGTAAAAAATAATGCTTGAAATGCATTGTAGCTCTAGCATATGCTTAAGAGGCTTGTTTTACTTTTCTGTGTTCATTTGTATGAGAATAGCACGTATATTCATGGAGATAAGGAAAAACGACTTGAAGGACACTATGCTCGAATGGAACCAAGTTTTGTAGTGCTCAATTTTCAAAATATACTTTATCATCGACCCAAATTACATAGTTTTTCCCCGATTTCTTTTTGTTCATATAAAGGTTTCTTTAAAAAGATTGAAATGTTTTTGTAAGTTTTTTGTTTATAACACGCAGGATTTTCAACCCAATGCAATGCCATTTACAGGAAACTTGACAAACTACATTACAGACAACACCCTGCATTCAGAATAGAAAAATATTAAATATTTGATGAAATATGAGCATTTTTACTAAATAATGTTTAACTGCACGTGCGCATGTGTTATCAAATTGTCTTTTGCATAATTTATTAGCCAAATGTATAGAGCTACTCTTATAAAAAGCCCAAGCAAATATCTTGAAAGTTCAGAAAGATATCGTCGATAGAATGAGTTGATTTACAGTTGCTCCCAAAAATAAACAAAATGATATGGGGTTTTCTCCAAATTTTTATTTTTGGATCGGATACCAGTATCAACTTCTTCTCCTTACGCTGACAACAAAAAAATATTGACTTCATATAGTCTTCATATCAGCGTAAGAAGAAGAAATTGGTACTGGTATCTGATCCAAAAATAAAAGTTTGGAGAAAGCCCCTTATCATTTTGTTTAATTTTTGAGAGCAACTGAAATTCAACTCATTCTATCGGCGATATCTTTCTCAATTTTCACGATATTTGCTTGGGCTTTTTACAAGAGTAGCTCTATACATTTGGCTAATAAATTATGCAAAAGACAATTTGGTAACGCATGCGCAGTTAAACATTATTTAGTAAAAATGCACATACCGTAAATACTGGATTTAGCGCCGGACCTGAAATACCGGCCCACCTGCATTAAACGCCTGGGGGTTCGCTGAATTTTTGCAAATAAGCGCCGGACCTTCAATAACCGCTCTGGCGCTTATTTTAGTTCATTTCGTGGATTTTTCTTCTCTTGCT
Organism: Rhysida immarginata; assembly: GCA_023313115.1. NCBI lineage: Eukaryota > Metazoa > Arthropoda > Chilopoda > Scolopendromorpha > Scolopendridae > Rhysida > Rhysida immarginata. Next base: position 2,370,373 of record JAHWFO010018846.1, read on the forward strand.
GCTTTCTCACGGGAATGTTTACTCTCCCAAATGCCACTGCTAAACCGGAAATTAGATACCAGCATGATTGTCTTCTAATTTCTTGCTTTTAATTTTGGATTCAGTCAAGCAACATAGCTGATGAAAAATGAAAACTTCACAGTTGTAGCATCAATTTTAATCTCGCAACAGTAAAGTAGGCTGAAAGCCATTCTACAGAGGCTACAAGCCAAACAGTTTAGCATTGATCCTAACGGGAATGGAAAACACAGCAGGATATTTTAGAAAAGATAAAAGAGAAGGGCTAGAATTTTGCATAATTGTATCCATCACAGTTGTGCAGAATTTTATAAGCGCCAGACCTGTAATACCGGCCCGCCTGCATTAAGCGCCTGGGGGTCCGCTGGATTTTTGCAAATAAGCGCCCGGGCGCTTAATACAGTATTTACGGTATTTCATCAAATATTTAATATTTTTCTATTCTGATTGCAGGGTGTTGTCTGTACTGTAGTTTGTCAAGTTTCCTGTAAATGGCATTGCATTGGGTTGAAAATCCTGCATGTTATAAACAAAAAACTTACGAAAACATTTCAACCTTTTTAAAGAAACCTTTATATCTCCATGAATGTACGTGCTATTCTCATACAAATGAACACAGAAAAGTAAAACAAGCCTCTTAAAGCATATGCTACAGCTACAACGCATTTCAAGCATTATTTCTTACAGGGTGATTCCAAACATTTTTTTTTTGGTTCACTTCTTTTCTGGTGCCTTCGGGAGAAAACCTTCGCGAAAATATATGAGGTGTAACATCCTTTTTACACCCCTGAAATTTCAGGATAATTCGTCAAGTATTTTTCTAGACATTCGACAAAACATCTAAAATCGAAAGTGTCCAATTACTTTTAGCTAGATAGTGTAGAATTCGGTTATTACGACATCAAAAGGACGGAAAAAAACGTGTCGTTGTAAGAGAGGTTTGCATTGGCAGTTATGAGATGGTAAACAACACAGAAATTAACTTTATTTGGCATATTTTCGCAATATACGATTAGATGCAAGTACAGTACTGTAACAGTTACTCCTGTGTAATGATCAAGTGTCGTGCAGTTTATTTCTCCTTCTATTTATTCAATTTTATTTATTAATTTTTATTTATTAATTAATTAATTGGATCCAATACGTCCATCCAGGGCCTGTATGGCCAGAGGCCGAAGAGTTCGGTCCCTGGATGGACCTGGATTCACGACTGCTGTATGATGGTCGTAGCAGCCGGGGGGGGGGGGGGGGGTAAGGATTGGCTATCACGGATGGTCACCCATCCAGTGACGAGCCGTGCCTGACATAGCTTAACTTCACAGAAGTTGTGTTCAGTGAAAGCCCATCAGGCCACGGCCTTCCCCAATTTCTATAGGCATGTCTATGGGATAAACATTTGACTTCCTATAACAAAACTTTCAGTTTCAGTTTTGAACATGCAACCGAACCATCCCAGGGCCAACGAAATAACGTGCCCAGTACGGAAAAGTCGCCTGATCATGATAGCCCAGCCAACGATCCAACCTTAATTATTTCAAACAAACAAAAAATATTGATTGTTAAAATCCAAGATGGAAACGATGAAGATTACAATGTTACTCGGACTACTATTGTCAGGTAACTTTTCCGTGCTGCGGCCCGTTTTGTTGGCCATGTGCAGTCATAATGACATACTAAACTTTTTTGAAGGCTCAAACTCGGCTTCTGTAGGCGACCCAATTGATCTTTAAAATTAAGTTATATTCGGGATAGGCGCATATTTGTTTGTCGTATTAAGCAAGGTTGAAAACATGTTCCTTATACAAAATATGGCAGGACCACAGGATGTTTGACACTACAGCCAAGGTGTCGTTGTAAGCGAGGTCGTTATAACGAAGTTCTACTGTATGTTTAAATGACAGTAACACGGTCATTTCATCTTTATCAGGGGTTTTAGTGGAATAAAAATACAAAATATATACAATCTACGAATTGTAATTTTATGATGAATTTTGAACAAAAGAATTCATTGTTAATTGCTTTGCTGATTTTCCAGTTTTTTTCTGTCCCTTTTGGGCAATTTCTAAAATTGTTTTTAAATGTAATGCATGTATTTTGTCAACATTTGCAGACTTGATCCATTCTAATGCTGTTTGCAGTTCAGAAACAACAGCTGTAAGTTTGGGTGGTTGGCTCATCATCATCTTCATCACTTCCTTAAGCCTCCTCATTTGGTCTCATCACCTTTGAAACTATCATATTTTCTATTATCACTGCATCGCTGATAGTTTCAAATGTAGGGCATTCGTCATCAATATACCTGTATATAACTGTGCAAAGAAAAAAAAACCTGGATCAAAAGAGTCTTATTGTATCGCATGAAAGCAGAAGACAACTGAAAAATCCTTGTAAACTGATTTCAAAAGGTGCTCGTCCAAAGAGCCAACAAGGAAATTTTTACATAGCTTACCCTTCCCACAGCCAGTGATGAAGTTGTTGGATGACTTGCATTCCTCATGTATGTATAGTAGAACTCCACTTTTAAGAGCTTCGGATATAAGACTAGTCTGGATTTAAGAGCCATTTTCTCCCTCCCACTGAAAAATGACAAAAAAAAAAAAAAAAAAAAAAAAAAAATCGGGGTCTAACCATTGATCGTGACATAAGGAATCACGAAATATAGGGGCTGCACTGTTTTAATGTGTACAGTTGAATTAGGAATATTCTCATCCACATTTTAAAGATGAACTTATAATTTCTTAATAGAGGGTAATAATACCATTGTCCCTTCCATGCACTCATTCCAAAGAAAATTTGAAGGAAATAAATTTAGTTAGATTAATTATATTTTGAAATTTCTTTTATGTTTTTATTTTTTTTTTTTATGCTTAAGATTCTGACTCCGCAGTGTCCAATTCTAATTCAGTTGAAATTCCTGAAGAATGTGTTCAAATCGGAAAGTTGAATGGAGGGCGTCGGTTTGATTATGTCCTCCAGGAGAAACCAATTGAAAGCTTCAATGAATATCTTTTTGCACTCCAAAGTCATACATGTTATTGGTGAGTAATAAGACCTCAAGGGCTGGTGAGCACCTGATTCTATTCATGAAATCATTGGTATAATATTTTATTAAGTTAACATAATGTATAGTACATGTCTGATGAATTTCTCTGTAGTCATAAGCACTTAGTGTGTTCAGACAACTGCTTTGGTTTTTATTCCTATTGGTTTTTCATTGCCTTTAATTCATGCTGTTCTTGAATAAGGTGGGTTGCCCTCATTTGGATCCCTGGTTCAGAGGCAATGAAGCATCTAATTTGTTGGCACGCAGTGCTAGGAATAGAGATCCGATCAAAATCAAATTAGCCATAAACAATAGCAATGCACTATTCAGCTCTGTGGAAACAAAAAGGTGTAATGAAGAATGGGAGGCAAAACCAAATACATGGTACAAACAACTGTCACCAACAATAAGAATCAGGCGGCTGATTGATATGACAAAAGTAGACAGACTAGTAATATTTAGACTTAGAACCAGATATTTACCCTTAAAAAATTTATTGTATAAATTAAAATTATCCACCACCGACGTATGTGATTGCAATAACATCAGTAATATGTATCATGTTTTAGCTGAATGCTATAAATACAAAAATAAGCGAATAAAAGTATGGTAAGAGATGACAAAGAAAATTCTGCACTTAGTATCAGCTTTGACAGCCCCCATGTTATCTACTCCTACAGTCGTCCCTTTACAAGTCGGCAACCTCTGTTCCAGGGACTTGCAATCTTGTGGATTTTCCTGACTTGCGGAATTCCAAGATGGCAGACCCCTTCCCCACTTTATCTTAAAGTATGTAAAAAAAAAAATTTTGTTCTGTTTTTTACAATTGTGAAACAACAGGTGCAGAATAAAGTATTCTAGTATACCGGTAATTTTAAGATTATGCAGGAAGAAAATAAAACTTAGCAATTCTGATAAAAATTGAATCTGAAATTTAACTCTGAATTACTTTTTCTGTTTTTAAATTTCGATATTTACTTGCTGTCAATTAGCAAAACATTATATTCTTTCAAAATAATTTGGTGCCTCTTATAAATGTTAATCCCTATTAAATTTTGTATGCCATTATTTATTATTAGCTCAAATTTCTTTTTGCATTTTTTTGCTGTCCCAAAAATTAATCTTTGGGGTGCTTCTATAATAAGTCGCCGCTTTGAATTTCGTGAAAAATAACCAGCTCGAAGAAAGCTGGCTTATATTAATTCACATATTAAAATTTCCATAACCCCCCCCCCCCAAAAAAAAAAACAGGCTATATGCATTAGGGGAACTATAAAATTGGTTGATTTGGAATATTTTAATTGTCTTTTAATTGAATGAGTTTTTATTTTCCGGGAAAAAAAACTTCGTTATATGGACTTGTCATTATAAAATTCGAGCATTATGTAGAGTGCCATTATATAGAGGTAGCACTATATTTTATTTCCTTAAAAGAAAAAAAAGCTTTGAATAATTCACGTTAAATTGCTCGTTTATTATTTTTTTTTTTTTTTTTGTACGATGCGTGTTTTTCGAGAAAACCACCTGGTATGGGTGTTCTGAATCACTCTATTTTATTTCAATTAAGAAATAGTTTGAATAATTCAAATTTTCTCATTTTTAGTGGAAAGTTTTCAGTCCTTTTAGTCTCCTTTTAGACCAATAGGAATTTGGACCAATCTGAATTTGGACCGGTCGGCATTAGACCAATCTGCTTCAGACCAATTGTCATAGACCCATTAGAAATTCCCTTACCATATTCAGAAAAGTGTACATGCCTGTTTAAAAAAAAAAAAAAATGTGGAGGACATGGGATGAACAAAAAAAAAATAAGTGCAGCAATCAAAAGAGGCTTCTGAATTGTAAGCAGAACAAACAAAAAAAATGAACTGTAGAGAGTGAAAAATAAAGTGATAAAATATAAAAAAGCAAGTGGAAAAAACCTATCTTGAGAGGTAATTGGCGAGATGCTGAACGTCAATAGGAAGGCGAGAACGAACGAGAGCGATACGAACAGTGCTGGCTATTTATTTACCTATTAGGTCTCGCGTCTTCGGTTTCCTATTGTTTCTGGTTGTTCGCAACCACAGTTGCCGGCAACTAGTCGACAGTGCGTAATAGGCCTAAATGTCTATTTAGGATGACAGCTTGTGTTAATATTATTTACCTTAATCTTTTGATCTACAATTTTTCCGAGGGCCTTCTTTCCGGATTTCCTAATGACAGTTCTTAGCTGGGAAATTGTTGCCCGATCAATAAGAGTGGTGGCCTATGCTTTCGTTTCTCCAAATCAAAATACAGGGTGGTCCATAAGCCTGTCCCCCCCCCCCCCTTTTATTTTTTGAACCGAAGCAGATATGTCAATTTTGATGAATCCAATGAATAGGAAGTTGTGGGTGGCCTATCCCATGGTGCACTTTTCATCATCGCAAATATGCAAATTAGGACACATTCAAAATTTATCTCAAAAACCGTAAGGGATAAAGAAAAAAACCCAATTGCAAACTTGTTCAGCATAAAAAAACAAACTAAACAAAAAAAAAATCATCCAAATCGGACTAACGGTTCCCAAAAAAAAGTAAAAAAAAGTAAATAACCATCTCAAACTAAAAAAAGCCAACTGGGCCAAACCAAAGCGAATCATGTTGGTAACACTCTAAAGGGTATGTTCCACATGATGCCCTTCAGCACCAATGCACAACTGAGCACGTAGTTTCAAAGATGCCATCACTCTTGTTACCATATCAGATATAATGGATTGGCAGGCAGTCTGAATTCTCTGTTGCAAATCCAGCATAGTAGTTGGCTGAGTGGCATAAACATTGTCCTTAAGGTAATCCCACAAAAAGAAGTCATTAGGGGAAAGATCTGGTGAGCGTGCAGGCCAATGAATTGGGCCACCCCGGCCGATCCACTGACCTGGAAACATTGCATCGAGATAATCACAAGTAGCTGCTGCTGAATGGGCTGGAGCCCCATCATGTTGATACCATACCCTTCGAAGTGATGCTAAAGGAAGCTCATCTGCAAATTCTGCCACTACAACATTTATTATCATGTCTCTGTATCGTGCAGCTGTCAACGTCCCTTCGTAGAACAATGGACCAACCAATCCACCATTGATGACTCCACACCAGACATTCACTCTCCAATTCACCTGGTGCACAGCTTCTCGTAACCATCTAGGGTTTTCTGTTGCCCAATAATGGAGATTGCGTTTATTAACCAGACCATCTCGAGAGAAGCTGGCTTCGTCTGACCACAAGACCCAATTGAGAAAGCCTGGGTCATCGTCGATGCGATTTAGCAGCCAATTGCAGAACTCAAGACGAAAATCGTAGTCTGTTGACTTCAATCCTTGGTGGCAGTGGACATAAGGGTGGAATCCATGCATATGAAGTAATCTTAATACTGATTGATGACTGCAGCCAGCTTCTTCAGCAACTGATCGAGTACTACAATGAGGATTAGCATAAACAGCAGCTAAAATGGCTGTGCTGGAGTCCTCTGATGTGACAGTTGTTGGTCTACCTTGCCGAGTCTGATGACTGACACTTCCTGTTTGCTGAAATCGTTGAACAACCTGGCGAATTGTCTTAGAAGTGGGAACTCTAGCATTGGGATATCTAACTTGGTATTCCCTGGCTGCACCTTTGTAATTATGTGCAAACATAAAACCATACCAACCATTTTTCTCTACTGTATTCTGCCATTTTTCAGACCTGATTGGCAGTTTCTTCCCCATTCACCAAAAAGCTTCAGCATTTAAAGGGCTAGTGGATAAAACCCAACAGGGGGGACAGGAAGATGCAAATGCAATGTGAGTGCCAATTAGCATTTGCAATTAACTTTTTTTGGGAACCGTTGGTCCGATTTGGATGATTTTTTTTTTTTGTTTTTTGTTTTTTTTTATGCTGAACAAGTTTGCAATTGGGTTTTTTTCTCTATCCCTTACGGTTTTTGAGATAAATTTTGAATGTGTCCTAATTTGCATATTTGGGATGATGAAAAGTGCACCATGGGATAGGTCACCCACAACTTCCTATTCATTGGATTCATCAAAATTGACATATCTGCTTCGGTTGAAAAAATAAAAGGGGGAGACAGACTTATGGACCACCCTGTATATTTTTTCACTGAAATTGATTTGATGATTCAAGAAGATATGTTGAAATGTTGTAAACAAAAATTTTCCATCTGTATGTACGTTTGTCACCAATTTTGTGCAGCTAACTCCTCCAAATTAGCAAATAGCTGAGCCAAATTAATACACTCATAGAGGGTTCCTTAAACTGTGCTTTGAAGTATTTATTATTATTATTATTATTATTATTATTATTATTATTATTTATATGGAAGCACTCCAACAGGAGTAAATGAAGAAAAATTAATAAAGAAAACGCCAAAAATCCACAAAACCAAATAAAACTCAAACACAGACACTACCAAAAAAAAAAAAAGGAAAAAAACCATTAGAAATCATGCCTAATCGGCAGACCTCAATAAAAGAAAAAAAGTTATGAACGACTTAAAAAGTTAATAAATTTTATAAAACCATAATAGTTATTGCTGCATATTTATATAATGGTCATTAAACGATGATAGAAATGGGCATGTGAATTAATGCAGACTTGAGAAGCACACTGTTTAATCTTATTCCGCAAATTAAATGGAAGGTTATTCCAGAGATGTATATGGAAAATGCTTGGAAATATAGGAAGAAATATTGTTTATGACAATTGATTAAGCCTTTTAAAGCTACGGCCACACAGAGTGCAATGGACGCGACGGATGGGACAGACATATGCGCCTTTATTCTCTATGTAAGTGGCCGCACAGAGCTGCGGACACTACGAATGCGACGCTCTGGACGTTTTATTTGCGCATATATTTTCTGGACGTCCAAAACGTCAGACGTGGATGGGCATGCGCAGTAGACCGGCAATGTTGACGTGTTTATTGCCCGCAGCTAAAACTACAGCCATACAGAGCCGATGCGACAGATGTTATGTTTGCCCAGATTTGTTTAAACTCCTTTTGTTTCATTGCTTATTTGAAGATTTACATAAAGACACAATACATTTAAGTTTACAAGAAATAATGTTTATTACAATTAGAATGAATTAATATCTATACTGTAATCATTGTACTTACTTACTTACTTACTTTTCAAACCCGCTTATCCATTAGGGTCGCGGGGGCAGCAGCCCTATGGAGGATCTCCAGCGATCGCGATCTTCCGCCATCAGGCGCATGTCCTCCCTGGTAATATCCAAGCGACTCGAACCCAGATTCTCCAGGTAGTCTAGCCACCTGGTTCTAGGCCGACCCCTTGGTCTCTTACCCACCGGCTTGGAAAATAACAACTGCCTAGGAAGACTAGTTTGCGGCATCCG